>JABJVR010000313.1:0-21437 GCA_025773905.1 Chitala chitala | reverse complement strand
ACACACACACACACACACACACACACACACACACACACACACACACACACACACACACACACACACACACACAGCGAGTAAGATGGAACAGCTGAGATGCCTCTGTAACAGTAGTATCCCTAGCAATAGTTATGGGATGCAGAGCCATGTAAACTGCTTGGTCCAAAAAATGCCTGTTGAAAAGAAAATTGAAGTAAGCTTCACAAAATCCTTTTGTGTTCTTTGTTGTCTGTATGAGAAACCCAAGAAGACAATCATATCCAAATGTTCTTTCATACTAATCTTACAGCGTAAGCAGCTTCAGGTCAAATACCGCAGATGCATCGGGGAAGTTTCAGGCCCTCCACCCCTGTACTTTCACCTACAGCACACCAGAGAGCCCTGGCTTCAAAGTGCCAGATATGCCAGTCATCTCAGGAGGCATGCTGAACGTCTTACAGCCACTGATGTGCTCAGGTACTGAACTGGCATGAGAGGGAGATAAAACTCCACTTTCACAAAAACCACGGAGTGCTACAGAAGGACAGGACTGTGTGAAGCCAACAGACACACACACTAAAAATTTTGAACACAATCTTACTGCTCACAGAATATGCATTAATGAAGTTCCTTTAATCCACGTTTAACCTTTATTCTATAATAGTGTTATGAATTCATTGAATAAAACACCCTCTCTTGTGCTTGATCAAAAGTTGGCGTTCTTCACACTTGTTCAGGTTAAAGACCATGGTGTCATTACAAGCAAAGTAGAAACGGCGCTTCCCAACATCCTCAGCATTTCCCACCAGCCCATCTCCCTAACGCTCTCCTCTCCTCAGCATAGATGAGCTACATGCTGCCCGCCCACCAAACCACCCACCATTAAAGGGCCGAGGCCTTGCAGCTCACAACTCACGTGTGATTCACAGAGTCTTAATTGTTCTGTATGAGGCCTCTGCTTTTCATCATGCTCTGGGGCCCAGCCATGAAAGTCGGGGCTTAATGTGAGCATTACACAAGCCAGGCCCACCGGGGCCTGCTGTAAAAGTACTATCTGTGGGAGCCGCTCCAGGCGGCCGGCACGCACGCACGCAGGCAGGCACGCACGCAGGCAGGCACGCACGCAGGCAGGCACGCAGGCACCCCAGTGCATTCCTGCCACCCGCCGTCGCTTGCAACCAAACGGAATCCGGCCTCCCGCAACAGCCTCAAAGTGGGTCCCATAAAAGGCATGTAAACATGACGGCAAGGCTGTAAATACGCGGACACAAGTAACGAAGCCTGCACAGATGCAGCTAAATAACAAAAAAAAAAAAAAACAAAACACAAACCTTGTTTTTACTGTTCCCGGCATCTGCGTCAGCAATCCAGAGGCTCCCAAAAAGCCCATGTTTGAGTGTGAGGGCCATGAAAGTTCTCTTTGGTCAGTCACTTTGATGAAGAGATTTTTTTTTTTTTTTTTTTGATGGTGAAAAAAACAAACAGGAGGCATATATACATAGGGCAATGGACACAGACATGCCAAAGAATTCCAGTGACGGTGGACTGACATGATATCAAAACAACACTGGCTAACATCAACAAAACCAGGCTTTTCAATCCACAGCCCACCACAAGTTATCTTCCCTAATGGCAGCAAAGGAGCCATCTGAGTACAAAGTAGCATAACCGTTTTTACACACATCTTAATAGCGGTTTTCCTGTTTTGCTCTGGAGAGATTATGTACACTGACAATAACGTCCTTAATTTCTTCTTGAAAGTAATGCTTTGGTCTATACACACTTAGCGACCTGACCAGGGGAGCCAATTGGTTTTTTTTTCCCTCTTCTTATTAGCTCTTGGACGGAAACTTCACAGGGCATCGAGCCTAAAGCCACTATATAGAAAGCAGTTCCAGAGATAACTGGGTGCTAGGGGCAGGCGTGCAGAGGACCGCCACTCCAAGAAGGATGGTTGGCAGCAAAAACAAAGCACTACAAGGCAGCGCAGCTGCAGAGAGTCGGGAGGATAAGGCACAAATGGAGGTCCCTGAGGAAGTCAAGGTCCTGCACTTCAGTCAAGCAGCCTGGTACACTGTCAGCTTTAACGTCCACGTGCCCCAGAGAGCAGCAGCCCAACGGATAGGAAGAGGGAGGCACAGAGAGCAGCACAAAGCTGGACAGACCTTCTCTACCGCATACTGCTAGTGGCATCAAAACACAGAAATGTCTGTTCTAGGACAACCTGGCAACTCGCACAACAGGCTAAGCACAGGAAAGCGCTCATGTTTCAGAAACACGTTTAAATTTCATATTTAGAACTTCTCTTCCTGTCAACTGGCAGATGGCATTGCAGCTCTGCCGGCGTCATTGTTGGAGCACAGATGCAGGTTCACCGCCAGCCTAGATCTACATGTGTGGAGCTCGATGTGTGGGAGAAAACCCAGGCAAACCCAAGGTGAACATGCCAAGACCTGCAACATGGGATGCAGTACCTTTGGATCTTTTTCAGAAGTCTATAAAAGCAGGCGGAGTGAGGAGGACATCAAGGCTGGAGGACCTACTGAACAGTGATAAAACACAGTACTTGTCTTTGTATCGTTTTGAAATTCATTTTTGGCATACATGTGAGCATAACCAAAAACAAACATTTCAGTAATTCTTTTCCACCGACAGTATACTACTGAAGCAATTTAAGTGGCCGTAAACACGTAATCTGTAGGGACAGACTAATGCAAAAGTAGCAAGGGAAATCCGGAGGCGCGGAGAGAGAACAGAATACTTTGTTGCATGTTGTTTTTTCAGCTCTGTGATTTTTCACAGATCCAGGGGACCAACAGACAAGTCTGGGAATGGCACCAAAGAGACCCTGGAGTATGCCGCCTTGGGGGAGGGGTGGGTGGGGGTTGGGGGGTCAGGTCATCACCGCGTGTGCGTTCTCTCGAGCACATTCTACTCCCACAACACCACAAGTGGCACTTGAGTTCCCAGCTGGGCTCAGCCCATGGGGACCTACGGCCAGTGTCGATTTCATCCTGTACTCAAATACTGTACACAGACTTACATCTATACACGGAGACTGCCTCTGCACACTGATACACATGTATACAACATGCACAACAAAACACGCCCACTTTGACACCAGTATTAATATAAAAACAAATTTTTTTATCCTAAGAAAAAAAAAAAAAAAAAATAGACATATGCCCCACACAAAAGCATGGCAAGGTCTAAAAACATATCAGGGATGAGGAAGAAGGCAGAATGGTGTGTGGTACTGATGCAGACACGACCTGGTGAAATTCAGGTGGACTGACAAAACTTCTCTCTGAAAAGAAGACAGGGGCACTTAATAACAGGAACCATATCTGGAACAGGGGAGACTGTGGGGCTGAGGAAGCAGAACAAGGGGGCTGCTGAAAAGCTCAACCAGGAGCTAGAGGGGCCATCAGAGCATGCTGTGTGCCTGGCTAGCTGTGCCTGGCAGTGCCCACAGCTGGCGCTGAGAAAGCCATCAGAGCCAAATCACAGCAACAGTCTGTCCACAGGGAAAACACACTCGTGGTCTCCCTAACATCAGAGCCACAGTCTAAATACAGAGGAAACACACTCATGGCCTCTTTCATCCTTGTAGCCATGGTCTCTCTCACCAACATAGCCACACTCTGACCACAAAGGAAACACATCGGTGGTTTCCCTCACCACTACAGGCACGGTCACACTCTCTCTCACTAACACAGACATGGTATGACCACAAAGGAAACACACTTGTGGTTGCCTGACCACCACAGCCACGATCACCATCTCTCTCACTAACACAGACATGGTCTGACCACAGGGGAAATACACTTGTGGTTTCTCTCACCACCATAGGCACGACTGCGGTCTCTCTCACCAACCCAGACATGGTCTGACCAAAAGAGAAACACAGCCACGATTTCTCTCACCCAAGCAGTTCTTGCATCTGGAATAGTTCTTCCAGCCTTATAGTTTTTGCCAGAAACGCACTGCCATCTAAGGTCTAATGGTACCTTCTTAGGGCAAGGTTAATCAGGCAGTTTCCTTTACACAATAACAAAACGCTTTTATAACTTAAAAAAAAAATCACCATAAAAGAGCATCGTTCTTGTACTGCCACGCTGTTCATTGATTTTTCTGTAATGGATAATTGCATCACAGTTTCCATGTCTGTGACGAGACAGAGACACAGAGGTAGCCATGCAGTGAGCTCAGAAGAGTCTGTCTGGAGCAGAGTCCTGATAACACTTCTCAGTAGGTAAGAGAAAGATACGACCCCGTCAGCAGCAGCAAGGCACATAAAAGCCTCACGCACTACTACTGAAATTCCACTAGATAGAGGGAAGAGAAAATGTATAACCTGGCAGTGTGAGTCCCCCTTATCTTTAAACAGTGGCCCCCTCTTTATCCACTTACAACTCCCCAATTCAAACAAGCCAAACAGCCGACTTGGCAGCTGTCACGGTGTCATAAGGTTCCGTCAGCTCTCCCAGGATACACTGACTCACAGCGAATGCGATTGGCTAAATTTAACCCATAACATAATTACACTTGTACATACAGTACGTAAAATACAGAAATATTTATGCTTCAAAGTGATTTGTGACGTAAAACGAAAAAAGAAAACTGAACATGTAAACCTTTCTTGACATCATACTGCATATTATACACTGTGACGGGCTTAGCAAATGATTTTTATGCAAAGAAAATAACACAGTGGTTTTATATATTTTTCAACTGTTAAAACTAGTGGATTAGATTGAAATTCAGGTAGGCCGTATCAGACAATAGGCTCAGACCACCTGTGTGAGCACGGCACCCAGGTCTCCCCTACAACGCCCAGTGTCGGAGCAAACGGCAGAGGACAGACGTGTGCAGAGCGGCTGCTGCTACAGCATCTCTCCCTCTTGATCTTATACCATTTTGTCTCTGAGAGCGGAGGACGTACCGCTTTAGCAAAAACGCCCATGAGCTCGGGGAACTGGTGCGTAAGCATGGCCAGCATGGCGGTGAAGGAGCAGAGTCCGGCTGTGAAGAGGATGAAGAAGGGCAGCTCCTTCTTGGGGTACACAGACACCTCGTGGAAGGCTGGAGACATGGTGTAAAAGAGGGGTGAGGGGAGCACCTTTACCAAGCAGCAGCTGTACAGCGATGTGTAGCTCTTACAAAACCAGAACACTGACAATGTGTTTGCAGTTCGCGATCTCAAACGGGACTCGTCGTTGTACCCTTGATTTCCATATTTGAGTTCACCTTTATAACACATCCATCTCCCCATGACACAAAAAGTGACAGGTTTGGGGTAACTTTACCTGCTCTGTAACTAAACAGACATTATTTCGCCTGCTGGGTGAGTATATTTAGATTGGTTATGACTTGCACATACATGTGAAAAGCCTGAAGGCATATTTACATTTATTGTCCCATCTGGATTTGTTAAGGGGGTGAATTATTAAACCCACAATCCAAAACAATGGTACAACGTGCATAACTGAAAAGCAAACTCATTCAGATAAAACACTCAACGTTTCAATGCTGCGTTTACTTGAGAGATGCATGTTGTGCCGCTGTTTTTTGCTGTAAGGATGCTTTGCTTACTTACATGGCAGAAGCTCCCTGTCTGCCGTCTCCGTGCACCCGGGGTATGGGTAAAACAGGTGTCCCTTCTCCAGCGGGTAAGGGATCATTCGAAAGGCTGCGTGAAAAAGCCAGGGCGCTACATGAGAACACAGCGTGGAATGTGTTTCTCGCACGCTTAACATTCAAATTAACTTCCTAATTTATCTTGCGAGGATGAGCCAGTCACATCAAATGATGAATAAAAATAATAAAGCAAGAACTTGGATAAATGTACAAAGGGGTCAAACACTGTATCCTCACTATTCCAGAAGCCAAAAGAAGCTAAGAGAAGTTCCACGGCAGCCATCCAAGCTAGAAAAAGTCGTCTGGTATTCCTAAAGCCAAACCATACACAGACGGCTAGAACTGTGTACTTTGTCTACATGCTGTGAATTTACAGTGCTAGAAGCCGCAAAACTGCATGTCATACATTAGTTTGTCCCAAAGATGTGAAGTTGAATAAAACTGCGAGTTCCTTAAGCAATCCAATCACAAAATGCATGTACTGCGATTTTGCATTTTTTAGTGCAATCGGTTTTGAATCAAGCAGGATGGATTATATTCTATTACAACTGCAAAGCCTTACATCACACATGACTGAGACTTCGTACAGATATAGCCTCCATAAAACAGCAAGATGCTGGACAAGTCCCAGATGGACCTGGCCTGTGTTACATCCATGAGTATCAAACCTATTCAGAGAAAAATGAGCTGTAATAAAGCAGACGTAACTCTGTAAAGCACACTTCCTGGGATACCAACGAGAATGTTGGCTGATGCGTAGTTCTTCACTGGCTACTTTGTACACACTCATCCTGGTGACATACTCTCCAGCAACCATAGCAAAAGAAAGAGCATTCTGGGTAAACGATGGTGTGAAGACCTACTACCAAAAGAAGAGGTAAGGAAGTGGCATTTCTGCTGTAGCGCCTCACTCAGATCACGAAGAAGGTAGACAGAGCTCATGGAAACTGGTCGTCATGTAGCCGGACAGAGAAACGCTTGCATGCATGCATGCAGAGGAGAACGAGTACACATGGAGCGGACGGAAGGCTCCTCCTGAGAAGGCAAGGACTTGCAAAGGGCGCGGTACGTACTGCCCTCCCATGTGCAGTGGAGCAGGTTCAAGGCCCCTTCGACTCTTTTCCAGTGCTGCAGGTGGAAGAAGGCATACGCCACTGCCTCGCTGTCCCCCCGCTTTAAAATGTGCTCTGGAGGCAGGATCAGGCTTTTCATCTCTAACAGGTACTGTAGGAAGAACAGAGAGAGACAGAGAGAGCAGACAGGTCACTGCTACACAAGGACAGGAACGACCGTGTCACAGACCCACTGTGGTGACAATGTGGCACCTGTAGTGCTCGCAAACAGAACGGTTAACGCTTCTTAGGACTAATAACTCCTACACAAACCTAAACCCTTTCCAACTTTGATGCTGCCAGTATAAACATGGAAAACACATTGATATTGCATCAAATGGCTACTAATTTTTTTTTGTTATTATTATTACTACATCCGAAGACAAAAACTAGGCTACGAGTTGAAGCCATTCTGGGTGATCGGACCAGAAGAAGCAAGATGAAGTATGATATAACTACCAATTTTCCTTAAAACAGAAGTCAGAATATGCAAATAGAACAAACATGAGAAATAACAGAGTAGACAGTGGTGTGGAGACTTAGTGGCATGTTTACTTGGTTTACAGGGAACCAACATGATTCAGTCAACATTGCATGAATTACAAGCAGATGCCCCACAAGCCTTTGTCCTTATACCATTCTAAGTGGTGAAAGTTCCCTACCGAGAGCATTCTATGATCTAAAGGGATGTATGAAAAGCCACTCCTTATTTACTCTTTATAATGTAAACTAAGAGGAGAGCTAACCAACCCCCCCAACCTGTCCTTGCCTGTGTGAAGTGGACAACCCCACAGTCCATCAAGCGTTAGCTTTGTGTGCTAAGCCTGGCTGTGCCCACCCTACACAGTTCAGCAAATTCACCTCCCTCCAGGCAGGCCAGTTCACACTGCCCTCAGTTTCAGACTGACACTTTTGGAGGGTTACAAGTTTCCTAATCCCCCCCTAATCCCTCTTGGGTCCTGCTCTGTGATTTGGAGGGGCTACCCGGAGGGGCCCACACCAAAGTCGGGGGGGCAGTGTCCAGGCTGGGAACTCAAGCCAAGGAAGCAACAAACCCCACCTACTCCATATATAGTGAGTAGGGCCCCATTATACAGGAATTCGATGAGAAGCGGAATGTGATGTCACTCAAAGAGGCCGTCAATCATTATCTGTGCAGGTGAAGCTGTTTTCTAGCCTAATGGACACTGTACACAGCCGCAACAAAAAATGTATCATCACACACACAAAAACAGAAACTGGTGCTCTGGGGGGGGCACATCTGAGCAGCGAGTGAGCAGTGCTGCCGATGACATTGAGTCACACCTCATTTCTTGCCCTTCCCCACTGTTCCTTTGATGGCTGGATCGCGTTTCAGGCCACATTTCCCCTGTTCATCCCAGAGGCACGGCTGAGCCTAAACAGAGGGCATTACACTCGCTCTGGTATTCATCTCCAGCGTGTAACAGATGGAAGGCATGGGCCGTTGGACTGTGCTCTGCACAACGGCAGGGAGGGCGTGCAGGTGTCCGGAGAACAGCAGAACAGCACGCACACACACACACACACACACACACACACACACACACACACACACACACACACACACGCAACTCCAAGAGTTCACATAAGGCTGCAATCATCAAATCTTTTAAACACACTTGCAAAGGCCGAGGGGTGACTGTATATTTGTCAATCAATCCAAAGAAATCAGAAAAATTAGGTAATCTTAGAGCCCTTGTGTTCAGACAGCCTCATGTGCAACAGACATTGCAACACGCATTTATCTGTCACAGCACAGAACAGCAACTCGTTTGCATGCGTGCGCATGCACTCACAATGGCAGTGACACAAGGGAATAGAAGCCCACTCAACCATCAGCCCTGTGCTTTGAATTTAAATGAGCACAAGCTAATTTCAGGCAGACGGTCACCCCAAACAGCTTACAGTTTTACACTCCTATTCAGTTACACAGCTGGATGTTTTTCTGCGCAGGAATTCAGGTATATAGCCCAAGGGAGAGAACCATCTGATCAGACTGTACAGCCATTAAGTCCCGAGCCCAGCATGTTAGCCGCGAGCAGCTCCATGCACGCCACAGCAGAGATATACACATGAATCTGTAGAACCACAAGCCCCAGGGTGAGACTGTGCGTGGTTCTGCCTAGGAAGGGGGCAAAGATGGCAGTCATGGGGCCCCGCTGGCCATGGATCAATCAAGAGGACAGGCCCGGTTTCTTCCAGCAATTACTTCACCCCTGCCAGAGGTTTATCAGGCTGGACAAGAAGAAGGGACTGGGGGGGCCCTGAGAAGGTGGAGCTGGCCTGGATCAGCTCCCACAGAACAGCTGGGCCCCTGCATGTCCTGGGTCCTGACTGGCGTGTACAATCCATTGGGGCCCTGGTGCCATGTTGGCCTGGTTCAGACTGCTTACTGTCGTAAATTTACCTTTTCCATGCAGGCTCTTTTGGACGAGGCATAGCTGCTGGGGGGGGTTGCACTCTATAACTTGTTTGCACCTGAGAACTCTCATTATCCAAATCGTTCCCCAAGTGCTTGCCCAGATCCCCGCTACTTGTCAGATAACGCCATCTGACTATTTGCACTACACAAATAACTTAATAAATTTATCTGACTTCAAGATATATACGCAGGCCAATGTCTAAAACTACTTTTTGTTTATTTTGAGTGGGGTCATTTGAGTCCTGGGAGGAGGAGTTAACCACGTTTTATGTCTTCTCTAATGAACAGGAATGAGCATGCTCGCTCCAGTTCCAGCAGGGCCCTTGCTTTGACCTCCTTCGAGAAACGTAACCTACATTGCATCACTTAAAATGTCGAGCTGTTGATAAATGGGCTTGAAAATTTGTAGGCTATATAAGATGACAGGCACATTCTGTGGCAAACCTCCCTCATGAGTATCTGCTGCCATTGGCCATTGAGAAGAACCTTGAGAAGGCATTTTACTAAAACAGGCCAGCCGTGTCACTGTGCATTTGTGTTGTGGACTGGCCAGTTCTGATAACAGCCCTTCTACCAAGAACAGCGTTTTACCTCTCAGATGGGTCACAGAAGCCACTAACATAATCACTTACACTAACATGTAATCTGGGTAATCTGGCTCTTTCTCAGAAGCTAGGAAATACCCTTCCCATGGGGGAGGTGGGTTAAGACTATGTTTTGTCCATGCCTTGCTGTAGACCACCTTCATGGACATTGCTACATTTGACCCTTCCTTAGAGGTGTCCCAAATACATCTGGTAAGTAAGGCTGTTCTGTTACTCTCCTGCTATGTAGTAGTGAACTTTCAACAATCGTGAAATGGAGCCCGATGAGGCAGTACTGGGCTCGCTTCAACACCCCTACAGCTCCTGTAGGAAGCTGGGACCAGATGCTGTTCTCCATACTAATAGGGTTATTCTAAAGCCTGGTCAATCTTCTGCTCTGGAGAGGTCACTCCTTAAAAACAGCAAGTCAGTCAAGGGGCTAAAAGGCATTTGTCTTCAAAGACAGACAGAGAAAAAACAATACCAATTCCACCAAAGGAGCACTGATCTTACTTGCTTATGCTATATTTGTTCATTTCTATTTGATTGCCAGAAGGCCATTAGATGGGATTTCAACACAATATTATTGAAGTCCACACAAAGTAGCAATAAGCACCATTTTTGGCAATTCAATACTCTGACTAAATAAAATAGTTAACGACCGTGAGTTAAGTACGCAATAATCTCTAGACTAAGACAGCTTCTGAGCCTGGGGGCAAAGTGAAATCACAAGAGCTTTTCTGTTGACACAGACACTGTTTCCGCATACAAGAAAACCTAGAAAAGTCAAGTGACTGATCCAGCAGAAGGGAAAAACAAGCTACAGGTTAAACTACTTTTTACACGTGACCTAGCAGAAACAATGTACAAACTTTGGATGCAACTTTTGTCAAACGTCTTGTGGAACGTCTACTGGGACACACAGAGACAAGAGAAATTGGCACATAGTCTGCTCTGGATGGTGGGGTGGTGAACATTTGGGGATGTCACCAGGCAACCTGAAATTCTAAGGGAAGCAGGGATAGCTCCAGTTCTGTCAACAGGACCAGCCCAACCCCCAGGGCTCATGGAAGAGCTAGGCAGATATTCAAAGCACTTTTCCAATCACGCTTTGTTTTCTCCACTTCTGACGCACAGTACCTGGACGTCCTGGCGTGAACCCTTTTCAATGGGTTTTCTGCTGGGATCTGGAGGGCCGATGAGGCCCAGATTATGGATAATGAAGCCTCTAACCCGACATGCACGCGGGCAAGACTTGAAGAACCAAGTAGGCCAGGCCGCTCTAGTGCCATCACGAACTGGATCTGGGAACAGCGCACACCCCAGTGCGCCGGGGATGGGTCCGACTCAAGCTGCTCCAAAAAGTGCCGTGAAACAGATGTGGATCAGTGGCGCCGAGGGCCGCGCCGCCAAACTCACGCGGAGCCCCACCTCCGCCTCCCCGCTGGCTTTGCCAGAAAGACATCATGCCCTCGGCCCCGGCCCATCTCCCACATCCCCCGAATGACGTCTGCGGAGCCCGTGGGGACCTCAGGTGGTGCCAAGGCGCTTCTCCAATGGATTGCAACCTAGGCAGCAAGGCCCACTATCTGATTCGCTCCGGTCACAGGGCCCTGTGCCCGGACTCCGCTGGCGCAGCTCTGGCAGGAGGTGAGCGGCCTGCGGGGTAAGGAGACACGCAGCTCCGAACCCTATGGGAGCGCTGCAGAGAAGCGTTACGCAAGCGGGGAGTGTAAGGTCCACTTCTGGGAAAGACTGCCCCCGGGAAGGCGAGGTAGAGCTCCAACTGCAAGTTCAACTATTTGAGATGGGCCTGTTGCATCTCCAGCAAAATTAGTTCCAGGACATCAGAGGAACGGCAGAGGGAATGATCCGAACGGAGTTGCACGCTCACTGTCCAACCTGGGAGGGAGGGCCTGTTTTACTCATTACAAACGGTGCCGGCTTCGCACTTACGCTTCATATGCTGTACTTAGCGATGCGGTGCTCTTTGAACCCTGACTACTCTAATTAGCTCAGCAAGCACGTTTTAAATTCACATTCGCATCTTTTGTTTTGCAAGTTGGCATTTCGCTCTGAAAGTATCAAATGCTAACACGAACAGCAAACACACAAACATCTAAAATATTTTAAATGTTAAACTAACAGATATATATATATATATATACACACACACACACATACACACACACACAGTACAGCATATGCTCTATATGAACACACTTCAGCACTTAGGGCTTTGTGTCTATTGCATGTGATCAGGATGACCAATTTTAATTCCAAGACACGACTGACACCTGCTGGTCAACTCAGGAATAAAAAAAAGACAGGAATCATTCTTGCAGTGTACCACAAATTCATTCCATCCAGGGTGGTATCTGTTATCACTCTTCTTCATTGCTAAACGAACAGTCATCTGTCATTTCTGGTTGCCTTTAAAGACATCCTAACTTGATAACGCTTGAGTACATATGTAAAGGATAAACCACAGTGAGGCATGAGGTTCTGTGAAAATTATCAGTGACAACTTTGGCTAATGTGGCCTAATGCAAAGTGGAGGTTGATATCACTGCTAATGAGTAAAAAATATTTTATTTAAAAAAAACTATTCACGGAAAATTTTAATTAGCATTTAATAATGTTTCAGTGTGCTCTGAAAAAATAAAGCACAGTAAGGATAGAACATTTGGTCAAGCTGCTCACTGGAGTCCCTTAAATAAATCTGGAATGTTGAACAAAATAACATTAATACAGATTTATTATTACGCTGCAGAAACTATACGTGCAGTTCCACAAAATTAATACACATCCACGAGTCGTCCCCAGACCAGTAAAACTATCTTTTCTAAAGCCATGGTATAAGATAAAACTACCAACTAGGACAACTGGGAGACGAGGAGGGTGGAACCTGAGCACTGTGTGTGATGCGCTTAACACGGCCTCACTGGGACGGTGTAGCTTTTACAGGGGCCTGACCTTTGGTACATGAGGGTTGAACTCCACAGCTCTGTGAATGGCCTCTACCGCACTCATCTCTGCTGTACTGAGGCCCCGACGTGAGGCCGCCTCTGGAGAGAACCTGTGGGGGAATGGGGACCTGTTAGAGCGCAGGGGCAAGAACTTCTTCTCCAGGTGACACATGAGCCATATACCCAAAAAGAGGCACAATAAATGACCATACATATAACCATCAATGTGAATTGTATGAGTTTTAGGCCACATGATATCAAGCAGGTTTGAATAAAAGCATAAAAAGGCTGGACTCTTCCAGCTTAAGGACCTAGAACATACTTGTCTGAGACTGCCCGAGCCTTGAGCAGGGCAGATGTGTAGCATATGGTGGCAGATTTTGGCAGGCTGATATCTGGAGAGAGAGAGAGAGAGAGAGAGAGAGAGAGAGCCACTACGTTTCCAGCCACCATCAAGAGCAGACAGGTAATACAATCTGTGCTGGCTCTTCTTATCAGCTCATCAGTGTTTCACACTTAACCAGACCTCACCACGCCAGACTCATCTGGCCTTACCATCATATTTTGCAAGGACTGCCTGCACGTCTGCATAGGCTTGCATCTCTAGAAGTGCTTCTAATAAGTTTTCATGAATGTTTAACATTCCCAGGAGAGGGAACTCTTTCATCAGCTGTAGAGCAAAAAAAAATACATATATAAAATTAAACATCTCAGTTACATCTCATTTGCACTGGTATGTTCTGCTTCACCTGGGAGGTAACAAGTACAATGAAATTCTTTGTCTTACGACACTATAAGCTAAAGAACTAGACGTAAAACTAAAACATTACTTACACTTTGGATTTAATTTATATTTTGGCTTTAATAATCAGTTACATTATATAATACAAATGCAAATAATGTTTTCCATTTGAAAAGTACAAAACGTGCTTTCCAAGCCAAGTTGAACATGATGATGAAGATGATTTCTCCCACAGGTCCTTTTGTTGTGCTAGCCGCGCTGACCTGAGCTGTGATCAGTACCGGCAGGTCATACCGAGCTGCATGTGACCCACTCACCTCTCTGATCATTTTCACTGCCTCTCTCACCCTGCCCAGTTTGCGTGCACACATGGCCAGTCTGCGCCTTATGTACACCAGCAGGTTCGTGTCTCTGCCAGCTGCTGAGAACGGACACAGGGTCAGCATTCCACAGGGTCACCTCGGGAAACAACGTGCTTCACATTTCATAAGGTGAGGCCAAAGAATTACATATCGGAAACGTGAAATGAAATATATACTCAAACATATAAAGTATATACAGTAGGACCCCTGCATCCACGGGTCTTCCAAGCTCTACTGCAGTTGGCTGAAACAGCGAATGCCCCTTTGTTATGTCCCCGATAGTATTTGCGTCCTGTTTCTGTGTGCCTCCTTGAACTCTCGCCGGACTGACTGTGAGTTGGAGAACATGCACTGATCTGTAGGAATGCTAATCACCAGACCAAAGACCTCGGCGTGCCCTCTTCATGTTTACACTTGTCTGTACAGTACACGCTTGATGGGCGCATCGTTTAACAGCTGTGGACAGCATATTTTTTAATTTTTTAGATTACTTTTTTTTTCCCCTGCTGTTGACCATGGATCAGAAGATACAGGACCAGCAGATATAGCGAGTCCTACTGTACAGAACATGTAAGAGTTTCATTTTGCAGAATGAGTAAACACACCTACAGTATATGGTCTAACAGTGATTAATACCCCACAATACTGTTCTGTGTGTTCTCATGTGGCAGATCTGCATTGATGGGGTTTACTTTGACTCAGCCATAGGTGAAGAATTCAGCCCTTCAGGTACCCATGATCACAGAGCACCCCCCTGGAGCCTCCTTTTCATAGCCGCCGCCCCCCTCCACAGTACGAGCTGGGCCTCACCGCTCTTCAGAGCCTGCTTGAAGAGCTTCTCCGCCTCTGTAATTGTGGTGGCCTCCTCCTCTGCCAGGAGCACATAAGCTGAGGCACACCTGGGGCACACACCAACAGCCGTAAACACACAGGTGGGCAGCCGCTCATTCGCCACGCGTCTCACCCACACGCTCGGGTCGTGTCGGCCGAGCGCACTGGAAAACCGTGTTGGGTGGAGGACTCACTCTTTATTGAGCTCGATCGCCTGGTACGCAGCCTTGATACGGGCCTGAGGGTTCCTCTCTCTCCACGCTTTCTGCATCACTGTGGGAAAGGCACAGAGGAAACCTCATTGGATGTGGCAGTATCAGTCCTAAAGAGCTCAGACGGACGCAACCAATCCTACAGCTCCCCAAGGTGGCGCAGGTCCTCATTCAATCACAGCATTCTTTGCTGTAACTGCAATTAATATTGGACTGTCACTTGCTCCCAACTTTGAACCCAAGACAACTGCAGTTGTGACACACTTCAACTTCCTACTTCTACTAGAACAGTTAGGTTCACACAGGTATGCCACACTTGACCTTCTTTGCACATTTCTAAAGCAACACAGTTACAGTCATTAAGAACTCATTTAGGTCATTTACATAAAATGATAAACCCACAAAGTTATAAAACTCAGACTCATCACTGTAGCCTGTATTCTAAATCAAAGTAAACCTCTCGGAATGCACACAGGAATTCCAGCTGGCTCATTTATCTATAAGTCCACCCTCAGTGATCTCCCTTCATATCTCTGCAGTGGACTGCTAATTGTGCTCCAAAAAATTCTCCCAACAATCAGCAGCACAGTCTGCCACAAAACGTTATAATTAAAATAAATTAAAAGGAGATAAGTTTCCTCACATGTGAATGAGTCAGAGAACCAGGCCTGTCTATCTTCAGTACATAAGTGTGCTGAGGAGGGCCACAGGGCTATCAGTCAGGCCTCTCCACTTAGCAAGCTAACAGCATGGCAGGAGGAGGACCGGTTTGCAGCAACAAGAAGCCAGCAGAGATGCATAGCAGGTAGGTTCATAAGACACCCTACTCAACCTCATGACAAATTAATCCATGGCACAGAGGTCTGGTTAAGTACAGTCTTCAGATTTCGCTGCCTTGTGAACTTGGCTCACAGGTTTTTTGCCACCGATTTGGCTGCAAGTCTATAAGTTTATCGCTAGATTACCTAACACTCTCTGAGATAACAAACCCCTGGGCTGCTTTGGAATAAATCTGAACAGACAGAGGACTTCGGAGACTGCTTTTGATCAGCTCTTTTTCACTTTTTAAGTCACTGGCTTAAGATATGGGCTTTATGATGTTATCTTCACTCACTGTCCTCATTTTGCACATGTGGAAAGTTGGCCGAAGCCTTTAAGACACAAACATTTTAAATCAAAGTTACTTTACTTTTCACTATGTACTTTATTTTGCTAGCTCTTAATCTCTCCATGCCACATTACTTAAATGATAAAACTCCAGTACCTATACAACTGAAAGATGTATAATATAGTACAGCACATAAAACACACAGTATGAATGAGCTGGCATGCTTTAAATTAGCAATTAGGCTATTCTACAACTGTACTCTTGTAGTTAATTTCATAGTTAATTTACTGAACTTCAATGGAAGGGTGATTTTATAAACATGTACAGTTCACAAACATGGTAACATGCACCTGTATTTTAAAAATGCCAACCAACCATAATACATGAAAATGATGCAGACAAAAGAAAATCAAACCTGCATCCTCCGGTTTCAGCTGCTGTGCATCACAGGTGAAGAATGTCTGATGGTCTTGCGCTGACAGGTTCATGTCATAATACGTTAGGGGTTCTTTACCTGTCACCCAGGTGTACCTGTGACCAGCATAGAAAAGAATGCACATTGGTCACAGAACTGCCAGTGATCTGCTGCATGCCTGGAGCTCAACGTTGTTCTCACAATGTCAAACTGAATATCCAGGGCCTGAGCACAGGGCAGGCCCGCAAACATCCTGACAGCAGGTGCCAGTACACCCACAGAGAGTATGCTGCTATGCCCCTGCCCAAGGGCAAACTCTAAACTTATCTGATGGCCTAATAAGTAAATTGTACCCTTTCACAAGAAAGAAAATAGCAAGCTTATTATTTGCCAAAATTCCTTCTGCAAAGTATATTTATTTAAATCTATCATTTGTGAAGTTGAAAATACTACAGCCACTAAGCATAAATGATTTACAAATTTAATATGAATTTCTGATTTATGTGTACTGAGACTGAAGTTATTCAGATCATCAATTCCTTGCTTGGAAAAAAGCAAGTTGTTTCTTCTCAGACTTCTGAACTTGTATACACCATTTTAGCCGCAGTATACTTTTTAATTTTTTTTGTCCCCAAATAATTTTATGTAAATTTCTATCCCTTGCCTATGCATTCAAAATGCTGAAATCTGTCCAACACAATTACTCATGAAATAATGAGGCTACAACACTGATCTTGGCCTTCAAGCCAATCAAAAGCTTATGACTTGATACATTCTGTGATTTCTAAAATGTTTTAGATAGCTGCTACCTGATGGGCAATTTACTTTACGGTGCACATGATCCCTGCAAGTCCGTCTATTGCCCTGTCAGCAAAGCGTGGACCGTCACAATGTAACTGGGTTCCATACGAAAACGCTGCATATGAGTAGGGAAAGCATAGTGTTACTAGAGCTTCATAGTCTCAATGTGCAAACAATTTAATGGCAACCAATCTAAACCCAGAGAAGTGATATAGTGGCAACATATATGTGCTGACTGGAACACAGTGCATAAATTCTCAGAATTCAAAATCAAATGTAAGTTCTAACATTTGTAAACAATGGGCAGTGTTCATTGTTGTTTATATCTAGCCTTTTGGAGTATGACATAATGCCCCCTGCAACTCCAAAGGCTCCTGTGGAAAACAATGTGCCTTTTTCATTTTTGTTTTGGGTGACGTGGTGTACGTAGGATGGCAAAGTGTCCTGCGGTCCTGTGTTTATTTAATTTTTTACTTGGTTTTTATTTATATTTTATGAATTTAGGTATGCATGTTTCAATAGTAGTTAGGGAAACTCTTCTCATTCTTGTTCTATCATTCATACCTGCTGTACTCTGATCCTCTGAATAAGTTTAAAGGGTTCCTCCAGACCTTGCACTCTGAAAAAGATTGCCAAAGCAGTTAAAATGCTTCAGAACACAAGCAGCACAAAAAGATAACATTCAGAAAAATCAAACCAATAAAAACAAATTTTGATAGTTATGGCTGTAAGAGTGTGACCTCAATTTGGAACATTAAAATCAAAATGCCATACCAAAAATACACATTTTTGCTTTTTAATTTGCAGTTTAACTCTCCCAGTGGCAAAACTAACTCTACCATGTCAATAAATCATGTTTCACTTCCACAATTATTTTTATGAATACATATCATTCAATATCGCACAAAAAGCGATATACCTGAAACACTTGGCCTAGATTCTGCCTCTCCGTTGGCAGAGGAGAACAAGCCTGTAGAGCTGCTATTCTCCACTCCACCCAACAGAGGGCGCAAATGGCTGACCGACACCTGCTCGATAAATGACGTTCCATACTTCCGAAAGTACCACCATTCAAATATCTGTCGACAGACACAAAAAAAAAAAAAGTGTTGCTGAGATAGTTTGCCTAAACGCTTTCAAAAATAAATCAGTAACCAACAAATAAAGCAGGATTTTTCCTCAAATATTTGAAATGCATACAAATAAATACCTCTGAACATCTACTAAACATACTCCGCATCGCTGAACTTCAGATGACAACTCACCAAAATAAGGCCAGAAATCAGCGAAGAGGTCCCAGTTAGAGCCACGTAAAATTTAGGCGTTAGAGTATTCAGGAAAACAGATGCTTTGAGAAACAGAAAATTAGTTTAGCACAATTACAAAAAAAGACTACATTAAAATTAGCTTCAAATATTACAAGGAATTTAATCGTAAAATTTTCCACAGCCTTTCTACCACGTCAAAACAAAAACAAACAACCAGTGAATACGAACACTTAAATTTTTCAGATGAAGGTGCTGAACAAAGGGCATGGTTACTGAAAGACACAGACTACATGCCAACAGAGCCATGTCTGAGTATGCACTGGCTATTGCAAGAATAAAAAGTGGAAACAAGAATGTATCGCCAAGATCCTTCCTAAATCATGCTTTACTTTAATTTCGTAGTCAGATGCTGAGCAAAGCCAAAGCCGAGTCAAAGATAACATCAGGTCTCACAGCGAGATTCAGTGTTAAACCGTTTCACAATGACTCAACAACATGACTGTACCCCGACAGCTACGAAACAAAACACCCATGTACCACTGTGGCCTCTGCAGTATAAAGCATGTCTTTGCGGTCTAGTCTGAACAAAGCGAAACGTTAAACTGAATACAGTGTGTGGGGTGTTTATTTAACACTTAAAACTACTGCGGTGGTTATTTATAACGAGGTTGCTTTGTCACATGAATCCCCTCTAACTGTGTCTGTGGTGATGGACATTTAAAAAAATTGTAATATTAGGAGGAAGAATAAAATTTAGAGAGACAAAAATATACGTTAAGACAAAAGAGCCCATTCGCGTTATTATTCGATCTCAAGTAAAATATAGCTAGAAATGCTAATATGTATTTTTACGTTTAAATAAAACTATGCATATTGTTGCCGTTATGTGACGCTTCCTTGAGAGTGTCACGGAGTAATGAATCGACGTGTGTGCACAATCGTGCGAAAACGAAACTTAGTAAACCTCTGGTTGCAACCTAGTTGGTTTACTAAAATCGACAAACTAAAATCGCTAAATGTCATAACCCGATTACACGGCGTGACGAAGAAAACAGTTTAGTGTAAGCGGTACTTAGGCTACTTTATAATGGTCGAACATTTATTACACAAATTAAACCTAAGATAAAGTCTGATGAACAGAAACAGCTAAATATTGATAGGCTAGCCATGGCATAGAAGTCAAATTCTTGACGACACTGACAAGTTTGGAAACAATTTTGAAATATTAAAACGCAAAAATTTATACACGAATGTGAAAGGTGATGTTTGCATAGACTGTCATTGACAGTACACCGTTTAGCTAGCAAAATAAAGTTAACTTGATAGCTCCCTACACTTCAGTCATTTAGCTCAGTAGCTACCAGGCAAGGTTACCTGTTGTCAGAGTTTCCTGGAGCTTAAGTGGACTCCGTAGGACATAGATGAGAACCAAGACCATTGCAAACCAAAGACCCCATATGTAAGTCCATGACCAAGAAACCCATGCTTTTAATTTCTCTGTAAATCCAACAGATTTAGCATTGTTGTTACTGGCGTCCGCCATTTTTAAATCGGTGACAGCATAAACACAAGAACTATGGGATACAGGAGGACTGCCTGTTGCTCTCGTAGGCTCGTAGACCTCTTAGTGCAATAAAATTTAATAAATAAATAAACAAATTAATTAATTAATTAAAAAAACATTAAATGCATTAGAAATATTTCTAATCAAAAATTAGAAACATTTAAAAACTGGGAAAAAATTTACCCATATAAAAACGAACCAACGTAGCAATATCGCACGTTTCAGAACTGACAAATGAGCATAATGTTTCACATTTCTTAAAGTGTTTATAAGTGGTTGAGTGCACTGTTCTTAAGTCTGTTTGTGCGTGATTTAATAGTGCAGTAACGTCTTCCAGAAGGTAATACTTCAAACAAATTGTTACCAGGGTGTGTTATAATAATAGTCAGTCATTTTCTATATCGCTAATTCCTGGTGAAGGTCACAGGGAGGTCTAGAGCCCATCCCAGAACACATAGGGCACAGGGCAGAGGACACCCAGGGCGGGGCGCCAACCCACCACAGGGCACACACACACCAATCAACCCAACCTGCATGTCTTTGGACTGTGGGAGGAAACCACCGAACCCGGAGAAAACCCACCAAGCACACAGACCCAAGGCGGGAATCGAACCCTAGGCCTGGAGGTGCAAGGCGACAGTACTAACCACCATAAGTGGTTGCTGGGCAGGGATGCCCTGCAGAGACATAAGCTTACCAGGCACCCAGGCTGCCCCAGACCTGACTGTTCAGATGGCGAGACCATTCAGAATGTGTTTTGTGACTGCGGGTTCATGCAAGGTGTTTGAAGACACGTACCTAATCTGTGTAGAATATTCGATCCACAGTTTGTGTTGACCCAGAGAAAGGTGATGAAGGTAGCCTCAGGACGCTCAGACTCCCTCCCTGTCCCAGATGTGGCTGCTTGTCAGCGTGACCAAACGTGAACTTTGGAAGGCAAGAACAGTGCTCATCAGTAAAGGGGCAGATTTGAGCACCTGGGGTTTGTGTCAAAAGGTCTGTGCTGGTCTAACTTTTAGGATGGAGCAAGGCGTCACTCTGTGGGGCTCCCATGTGGCAATGGAGAGGTTTGATGGGCTTCTTTGAGCTGTAGATCCCACCGGTTTCTTAAAGTGACACTGTTTCATCTGCAACTGTAAGTGAAGCCCTTTTGTTTGAGCATGCGTCGGACAGGTATTAGGTGTTTTCGTGGGGCGTGTCCTTCAGTGCTACACAGGTTTTAAATTATTTACAGTATTATCAAGCACAGCAACTTGGTCCTTTAACAACCTAATGGTTAGACTGCCTGTCGAGCAGGATTTCAAATGTTAAAAAATTCACCTGTTGTATTATCCATCCATCCATCCATCCATTATCTCAACCGCTTATTCCTGGTGAGGGTCGCGGGGAAGCCTGGAGCCCATCCCA
>JABJVR010000312.1:0-21444 GCA_025773905.1 Chitala chitala | reverse complement strand
TTCTTATTATGTAAAAACAAAAAATGATTACCCACGGATAATTTGGGTTGAGTCATTTATAAAAAAAAAAAAAAAAAAAAAAACAAAGCCCAACATTAGAAAAAGTGTGACTCTGCGGTGGCTTCCAGCCCCATCATCCCTCCTCCAGTATGAAGAAAAGTTCTCAGCAATAGCAGGTACATTAAATCAACCAAAGATATGCACATGAAAGCTCCCTGATTACCCCTGCTTTAAAAGACGAAAATTCACACCTTCCTTTCACGAGTCTAATTTCTCTCCCCGTCGTTATTTTTTTTTGTTTAAATGTATGAATGCAGGAATTTAAACATATATAAAACCTTCTTACTAACCTAACGGAGTATAGCTCACCCCCTTTTCCCCATACTCAAACGGTCTGTGTGTCTCTTTCTTTCAGGGGCGAGTACATGTGCACATGACTCATGTGCTCCAAAGATGGTGTTACAAATGGGCTCCATATCAGTCACGTCAGCCAAGGAGCTGCTTAACACTAATGGGTAAATCTGCTGTCAGTCAGCCCATGAGGCACTGCCAGAATCCCGCATGCACACAGACCCCCCTGAGAGAGTAATGTTGGGGGGGGGGGGGTGTTCATAAATAACAGACTATTTGTCTTTCAAAGAAAATGAAAACCCAGAGCGAGCGTTATTAGCAGGGGAGGGACCTGTGAACCAAACCAGCGTCCAGAGGTACGGAGACATAAATCAGGAACGTTCGTTTGAAGCAAGCAGCTATACGAGATGCAAGCGGTCTCAGGGCGCCGTGTGACGAGCGGAAGTGTGGGGGGGGGGGGAGGCGGGAGGAGCACGGCACGGAGCGGCAGGGGACAGGCTTTTAAACAAGACTAAATTAAAGGCAGAGGAAACAGGGGCCCATAACAACAAAAAGCGGAGAGGCCCAGTCAGTATTACTGTTGTTACTCCCTGTGCTAACTTGCATAAAATCAATTACTTTGGGGTGAAAGTGAGACAGGGAACAGAAGGCTTGGTTTGAAGGCAGTTACCACGGGACGTGAATATAAACTTCATTGTGCTGGGCAAGAATTTCTCTCAGAACACTTGTTTAAAAAAAAAAAAAAAAAACTAAATGTCACAGATTTGCATACCCTGCTTAATTGGAGCTTTTGGTGAGTCACTGAGGGAAATGACATCGCCAAGCAACGAATCCACACACACGCTGCATTCCGAGGTAGCCAATAGGAGAACACAGGCCGGTGAAACCGAAAAAGCATCGCGCAGCCGATGCTGTATCTCTAGCGCTGTTGCTGTTTAATATAGCGCTAACCTGCTGTTAAAAATAAAGGAAAGCACAGGTCGGCTTAACCTGCACCGTAACCGTGTCCCTCGTAAACAGCAGCACAGTTACAATGGTGACCCAAGGCAACGCAGCAAGGCACAGAACTCTGGCTCGAGGCGGATAAGGGCAACGCACACAGTGGATAAATAACACAATTACAGGAGAGCAAATAAGCAGGCCTCCAGAGCGTTGGGGTAAAATATGCCGGGTTTCAGTAGACTATCTCCAGGCACAGCTTGGAGAGGCAGAGTCCCGGCCCATACGCCCTAGCCTGCAAGATGGGAAACATTTAATCCCTTAAATGTAGGCTGAATCAATTACAGATGCGGTTTGCACATGGAAGACTAAAATCAGAAGTAGAGCAGGGCTCAGCTTCGCAGCCGAATCTTTTTTCAGGGGAAGAAAATGGGGGGGGGGGCAGCAACTCAGGGCGACCGTGCTTGAACCACATTTCTAAATAGCGGAGCACAGCCGACCACAGGGCAGAGAAGCTGGGGTTAGTCGGGGACTTTGGTGTCTGTATCCATGCTTTCTACTGCTTTTCAAGACAAATCTTTCAACTGAACCCCCCCCTCCCCCCGCAGCACCACACCCCCACTGAGAACACACAGGGCAAAAGTACATGCAGTGTTATTGTCTTCTGGTCAGGAGCCTGATCTCTGCACACGTTTGTGGATAGGAGATCTCTGCTCAGTCTCACTCCGTGTTAATGTTTTAAATAGCCTGAAACAGGGAAGATAGCAACAAACTTCTTTAAAAGATCTACCTATGCAAATTCACATTTAACAAGGAAAAAAATAAAAAGTAAACAATGGCATGACCACTAAACACTACACTACAGAAAAACAGGAAGCTGATACTTGAGGTTTTATCTAAAACTTGTGTACTTAAGATGATGTTACGTCTCAGGAAATGTGAGGGAATATCAGACGGACTGGACTGTAGCTCTGTCCTAGTGTGGGTGTAATGTAGCACAAGCTGAATAATTAATAGGTATCAAGTGATCAGACACCAAAAAGTCCAAGCACTGTGGACAGCTAATGCACAAAACACTGTTAAAATGCACAAATTGCACAGAACAGTTTAGTCGAAGCTTAAGACACTACAGTATTATAGTTGTAAGATGTACAAAAAAAATATATATATACACACACACACTATATACATACATACATTCATATACGTCATTTATATATACACACACACACACACACACACACACACACACACACACAAATTATCATTTTGGAATTAAAAGGTTAAATGACCTTTGTTGTTATATATAAAGATGTTTGACAGGTTGCATTAACACCGTATGATGTATATTATAGCTTGGCTAGTTTTTTTTTTTTTTTTTTTTTTACATATTTTTACTTTTCTAATTTTACCTTTGTAAATACAAGCTTTTAGTCAAACAAAACGGTCCCTCTGATAATATTACAAGAACACAGAACACAATTAGCGAATCATAACTGCACAGTGTTTAAACTCCTTTGGACTAAATACATTTCCCATTAGAGCACACCTGCACATTTTAGAAAATAAACATTTATATAAATAAAATTGCTCTTAGCTGTACACTAACCAGGTATGGTTAGTGTACAGCTAAGATAACAAATAATAACAAACAAGCAAGGACAACACTGCCAACAGGACTGTTTTACTTTACACATAGTACCTGTTAAAGGCCTTCTATCCACACCATAATTAACTGTTCGCAATACCATCTGTTTCATTAAATGATAGCAATTCCCATTGTTTTTTTTTAAACAAACATTTCATCCTATTCAGTTGTGAGCATACCATTCTATAGCAACCTATTCATCAATATTTCTCATTTCATCTTGTCAACAGAAACAAGCAAGTTTGTAGTTTGTGCCACTTCTTGTGTAGTGAATAAACTCGGGGGGGGTCCTACATATTTTGTGCTGTTGTGTCTTTCTTTAGACACCCCCCACCACCCAGCACTCACTCCATGAAGGATAAATTAATCAATATTGCAGTCTATTCTTCCCTCATCCATCCTCTCACATTGTCAATTTTTCTCCCTAACGTGGAACAATAGTGTTATTCATCCCTTTTCAAGGTACACATTCGATTTTGGAATAAATCACAATGATTAAGAGACGAACAAACACAGTTTATGGATTTAAACATGTTCCATAAATGACTAAAATTGTGCCCTCAATCCTTGATTATGTGGCTTCTGGGGAAACCACCTTATATCCTTTAAAAGCAATAATTAGCATATACAAGAACATTGCAAAGTACAAGTGTGTTTTAGAGGTTCAGAAGCTTCCCAGACGCCCAACATTTATTTATCCCCTCAAACCTAGGAACGAGGTTCGTGATTCATCATTTGTCACATCACAACAATTATCCATCACAAATTAAATTGTATTTTAAATACATTTAGCCTATCACCAATTTTACATTATCCTATACTTCTACTGCTGCTCATACTAGACATAAACAAAAGAAACTAGATGCAGCAACTTAACTGTGGAAAAAATACAAAGCCAGTAATGTGAAACATTATTATGAAGACAAACATTTTCAGGAGCAATTTCTGATTCGTAACACCGAATACTTATTTGGCTAAAAAATAAATTTCACAAAAACAAACATTAAGGTGTTTTTGTGGTTAAAAAGGGGGGTAGACAGTGTACGCATAATCTCAAAAAGACACTGCAATGTCTTCCAAAAAAGGTACAAGCTGTTCGCGAATCAACAAAATAATTACTGAAGCGTATTTACGCCCACATTTTAAAAAATAATTAAATAAGCAACAAAGAATACATTTAAAAGCGTGCACACAAAGGATAAAAACGAACACTTTTTATCTGCCGTTTCTTTGCGAATAAAGCGATGGTATTTTGTATCCATTATTTTTCCAGTTGTAAATTAAACCGGGGTATCTCAGTAAGTGGGTGAAGAACAACCTTTCCACCAGAAGACACGCGCACACAGTGAAATAACACGACCCCCCCCCTTTCCCCCTCGGATGGCCCACGGACTACTTTTGGGTCGAGGGAAAAAATAAATAATAAACTGTTTGCCTTCTACTGGAAATTAGAAAGCTTTTGTCTAGAGAATTGGTGTAATTTGATGAGTTTAAACCTAAAAAGCGATAGCATCAAACACTGTCACCCAGCCGGTTCTTGTAATAAGCAAGGACAGCAATGTTTTCCATAGCCACTTCGTTGGTTGCTCTTTGATATCTTCTTTTTTTTTTTTTTTAATAAAATGCTAATGTCACAGCAAATAAGTGACCACAAAGGAGCCATGTTAAAAGACACTGGTGACAGCAGAACAAAGAGACACACACTAGCAGCATGTTTTTTTTAGTTTTTGGCGGTTAAAAAGAAAAAAAAAGTCACTATTTTCAGGACTGTAGACTTTGGATATAATACATTAGTAATTTTAAATTATTATTATTACTATTATCATAAATTATTCTACTGTGGACTGAATTCAAGATCAATATGGAAATTATTTTATATGGCTTCTAACACATACTACGCCATTTCCTGACAAAATTAATGGACTTCAACAAATTAGGTGCCATTGGTGAGTTACGTTCTAAATATTCATATGTCAGCCATATCTAAGAGATGAGATTTGATATTTTATGGACTTCATGTTAAATATATTATTAATCAATATATTATTCAGACAGGAACCACATTAGTTTCTGTACAACTTTGTCTACTTTTTTCCATCTATCCAAGACACCATATATCAAAAGGTCAGTGTACCTCTGCCTGTGACTTAACCAACTTAATGAAAAACAATTGAAAATATCAATAAATAAGCCATTAACTATTTCTTTATCCTGCCACTATTTACTTACATAGCCTCAACTTTCTAAACTAGGCCAAAAACTTAATTTTTTAAAATAAAAGTCCTAGTGAAAACAGCATGGTTGTGAAGTGCTGCTCACTTAGCAGGAATGTGGTGGGCCTGCTAAGTCTATCAGTTGCATCACTGAGCCACCATCGTCCAACTGGGCCACGTCCGGGCTGCACAAAACATCGTCTTCATAAACTCTGTGAAGGGTTACTGTGGAGAAGGGATAACCCAACAGCATGTATGCATACAGTGAAGCAGAGTTTCAGACCTCCCACCAGTCGAAAAGAAACGTGTATGACACATTGGGGACAACAGACAGAAGAAATCACATTAAAAGCCCTCATAATGAGCCAGCAGCAGTAGGAAAATCTGGCACTCTTCTTGACCAAAGCACATGGATTTGTAGAGAAACATAACTTCCCGTGTGCTGTATCCTGAAATGTGGCTTGTGTTTCAGCCTCCAGGGCAGGATAACAAACATATCGAAGCATCTGCATGCTGATGCAAACAGTTAACTGGCATAGCCAACAGAGGGCGCTATAGGCTTGATTCTAAAAAACATGCAACAAAGAAACCCCTGGAAGAGAGGCTCTGTATCCCCACACAGAGAGCCTCATGCTGACCACAGCAGGGAGAAGAACAGGGCGTGGAGGTGCGTGAGAGAAGCTCAGTCTTCTGTCTTACACATGCTAACTATCAACAACGAGGACAGCAGTTCCACTGCCGCAATGCTACCTCATCGTTCAGGGTGTCTGCCTTAAGCGCAGTTCAGGGAAACAGGTCAATAAACAGAGCTTGAGTTCAGGACCCTTCACAAAGATAAAAGGTTAAAATGAACAACTGTGTTCACTAACTAGAACTCAAGGGCTGGAGGGTGATTCATGTGCCTGATCTAATCACGGAATTCACAGAAAAAGGGGTAATTTCAGGATAGTTAATCCAGACCTGCCCAGAACTTTTATCTCAATTTCATGCCAGGGGTCCATGTTTTCATTGTAGTCTTTGTGATATTTTCATATCCACATGCTTTTTGTCTGTTTTTATTTCTCTCTCAGTTCCATTCATCTTACTAAAACAATATTCTAACCACTTTTCACACATGCTAATATTGCACATTGTCCAACACTTTATGCTTAAAAAAATACCAGAACCCTTCATTTCAATAATCCTTCTGCTCCACTTCGATTTCCCAGCTGTGGGCTTTTCCCACCATGAAACAGCAGCCTAAGATCATAAGGACGGGAGTGTTAAGGCGAGAACAGGCCATTCAACCCAATTTGGCTTGTCACTCGCATGGTCTGAATTTTCCCTAAGAGTTGCAAAATCTGGAAGGGTTTTTGTTTCATTAGAAAAACCACTTTCTAGAGCAAATCAATGTGTATCATTGCATTGCTGACAAGTCAGCATGGGTTTTAAACGAAACCCGAGAAGCATGTCATTTTTAGCTTAAAAAAATACAAGGCGACTGTGTAGATTACATCGAACTGTAGGTCACTGGCTGCTGCAAAGCCGCAAGTCCTTCAGCCAATATGCACACTGATACTGTGTGTAGGGGACGCTGGGATTTACCTACATTCCCTGTATTAAAGAGCGGAGCGGTACATCTCGTTCCAAGGCACAGCACAGTGAGCCTGTATGAAACAGAAGACACGCTAGTCATTAAGAATCATCGTGCAATCCCACTGGGCTGCAGGTCAGCTTCAACCGAGTGACAAGGCAGCCAGGGTCCGCGATGCTTCACTAATAAGGAGGAAACACCAACACCTTGTAATTAAATACAGAAGACTGCAAAATACCACCTTTAAAGGTTGCCACCACAAGACACAACAAGGTGCCCAATTCATCATATCATGACACATCACTTCACATAGACACAATACACACGTCAGATCTCTCCCACTCGGCGCCCAACTTGCCGTCCCTTTGACCAAGGCAAAACGCCAGCTCTGGAAGGCCGCAGGTTTGGTTTCAATGCTGGCAGGATCAAATCAGCCCCCAGCCCCCACCCCGCCTTAAACACACACAAGGGACAATTCAGTACTCTCACAGTATCGGTACTAACATGTCCCTACCATCCATACCCAAAAGCAAGCCCTCAGTTTCTCTTTTTTTGGTCGCCTGTAAAATGCACTACAGCAATGCCGCCAGGAGTTCTACTTGCCAACGTTGTATCAGTAACAAAAACACAGTCTGTATGCACTCTGCGAGCCCTCTAACCAACTGTCAATCAAGGTGAAGAAAAGAGGGTAGTGTCTGCAGTACAATATCGGCCAGCCTTTAAATCCCTTTAATTTGATATACAACTGCCTGTACATCACGTGACTGCCCTGCTGGCCCATCTGGCTGTGCTCCCTCTTAACGCAAACCATTCGTATCAATTACACTTCTGAATGGTAGTGATGAATGCGTTATTTAAATTACATTCTACTCGGATTAATAAAACAATCCATTGTTAGTGTTTATGTTGTTCTCGTAATCAAAAGAACTATGATAATGACCAAATTTGTTGATAGGTTTACTTTTTAATCAGGCCTCCGTGTTCAAGTAGTGAACATCTATTAAAAGCACCAAAAGAAGGGGACGTTCGAGGATTACCCACAGGAGCAGCAACCTGAGCCCAGCCGGCATGCGCACGTCAGCGCTCGCTGCACAGGCTCAGCGTCGCATGCCAATTAAGGGCAGAATCGCAGAACAAGCAGGCTGCTGGTTCAGGCCCAAAAGGAGTTTTGCTCTAGTACCTCTCAAGTGAGGTATTTAACCTGAACGGCTCCAATTAAATATCTAATTGCCTAAAAACAGGTAAATTTGCTGAGTCGTCCCCTAAGTAATGATATGTTTATGGAATACTGTAAAGATTCCAGTAAGCGGGCCCTGGCTGCACAGCAGCCATCCTGTCTGCATGGGCCTACAGCATCATAAACAGTTTACATGAGGCAGGGGGGAGAGCACCATGTTTATCAGGAAGCCTCCCCAGCCTGGCACACAGGGACTTACCATAACCTGACGCACACAGTACTAGTGCCTTATGAGCTCATATCAGGACAACTGGGGCACCCAGCCCTGGGCTCCTCTTTTATAGTGGGAAAGGGGACTAAAAATGAATAACGAGGGGGGTGTTAGCCAGTCTGTTTGGCTACCTAAAGTGAACTGTACAAAATACTGTTAACAAACTGTGTGATACACCCAGAAATGTTACTATATATTGTATAACAGTCAGTAAAAACGTGCAGTGAGGAGCGTGACTGGACACTCATTGAGTTCGATCCTGACAAATCCATGTGCATGCATGCATACATGCTTGTGTGTGTGTGTGTGTGTGTGTGTGTGTGTGTGTGTGTGTGTGCATGTGTAAGCATGGAAAGGCACAGAGAGTGAGCATGTGTGCAAATGTGCAACGTGTGCGTTCGTGCGTGTGCGCGCTCGAATGCGCAACGTGTGAGCGGATGCAGAGTGAGTGAATGAGCGTGCGGGTGTGTTTGTGCGAGCGGGTCTGTTTGTGCGTGCATGTACTCAGTGCAATAGTGAGCATAGCTGAGGCTGCTGTTATGTCCTCCAGGCACTGCCCTAACCCCATTATCTCCCACTGTTAAAAAAAGGGGGGTCTCAATCATCTATAATTAGAAATGACTCAATTTTAAACACTTCATTATTAAAAGCTTTCATTATCATTATCCTTGTGACCTTCTATGGCAATTTACCACATGACAACAAAATATACACAACTGGTCACAACTACCCACAACATGGACATTTTAAAATCCAGTTTGTTGTTCCTTTAATGACGACCTTCCATGCACTACGCTCCAATACATTTTAAAATATATAATATTTTTATGAAGCTGGCCAACTTAGAACACACGTATACACATTAACAAAACTGCCATTAATTTGAAGTTAAACACACAAGAGGGCTACTTACAAGTTTAATCATACATTAAAACAAAAATTTAGAAAGCTGTGATGCAGAAGATTATAATGGTGATGGGGGAGGCAAACAAATAAACAGCAGACAGTACAAGTGCATGAAAATGTACTGTTCACCACCAAAGTGACATTTAAACAAACCTCAGACTGGGAAGGTAGGTCACGTCTTAAACTGAAACAGAGTTACAACCAAACACACCTCTGCAATTTGCTCAGAATTCTATTCAGTAACACAAGACCTAGGAAAGGAAGGCAGTGGATCAGGTCTGTAACGGCTTCCTACAGTACAGATGAGGAGTTAATTAGCTGAGTACATTACATATAATGACTCAACAAGGCAAAAGGTCAAGTCATGTCAGTTCCTCCTACATTAGCACCAGAGCACTCTTGCGTTCACGGCCTACTGGGAGCATAACATGGCATACAAGTGACCTTTCTGCCCACGCAACACAGCCTCAAAACAACCTCCCCCACCCCGTCCAATCGCCCCCACGGCAGGTCAACGTGCCTGGGAAACAGGAGCAGATAAAGCGATTTGAAAGATGAAATTAATTTTCAGTTATGTCCAAAGTAGAGAAAGGTATGCAGAGACAGCTGGCGTTTGTGACCCCAGGCAGTCACTTGAAGAGCGGTGGCTGTCGTCCCCAAAGAGACCCCGGGGGGCAGGGGGCTCTTATAAAGCCCCTTTTCATTTCTTTGTTTATTTCCTTAGAGCACCAATTAGCGAGCAGCCCGGTGGAGCCCAGCTGAATGCAAACTTCTCCAGTGCTCATTGGTATCTACAACACCTACCCACAAACAGCAATACCCAAATACACAATACCAGTGCAAAACATGCAAGCGCCAACCAACCTTCCCCCCCTCACCGCGCGTGCGCGGCACCAAGTGCAGATGGAAAGTGTCTGTACATTAATCGTACAGTTACTTTGGGGCGGAAATACCAATGAGAATCAAGCATGAAATGTTTGAATGCAGCTGCAGTTGTTCACTTGAAATGTCCACTTTCAGAATTTACCCTGCTGTAAAGCATGACTGCCTTCGCGTCAGCAACAGGTCAGAGTATTCACTCGCTCGTGTTAGTTTACCAACAAGACAAAGTGGCTTCAAACAAGATCTGTGCCTAACAACACAGAATTCTAATAGCAGAATTAATGTATTTCACAGAATTTCTGCTAGATTCTTCTCCTCTGTGGATACAAGGGAAAAACAAACACGATCAAGCGTCACGTTACAACCGCCTGCTAACCAGGACACCGTGAACTCTTATAGCATTCCAGCTGTCAGTGTTAAGTTTCGGGTGAAAGGCGATTTTGCAAAAAAAAAAAAAAAAAAAAAAAAAAAAGGGAGCAATCGGGGGGCAAATTAATTACAGGAACAAATAAACGGAGGACACCTGTTAGCCAAGTCCAGGCTCGGCACGTCTGGCATGCAGTAAATGCGCCCCGGCAGTCCCGCTGCAGCCTCGCAGCTCAGAACACAGCCTTGCAGCCGCACAGGGACTTGCACTGTAGAACTATTCTAATTGGGTCCCCCCACGCCCCTCATCCACCCCTCTCTATTAAGAGCTTTACTGAACTGTGACTGAGTCATTTCAATTACGCCTCAGGTTGCACTATGGTATGTTTAATTAGCTAGTTAAATAGGGCACCAATTATAGGAATCCATCTTAAACCCCCCCACCCCTCAGAGGTGAGCCAGGTGTGTTTGCTTGGAGCTGGTGTGTGGGGTGTCACAAGCCAACAAGGAACATAGGTGCGTCTGTGCTGGACAGCTCTGTCACAAGGTTGAACTCCTCCTAACCATCTGAGAAAAGACACCTGGTAGAATGCCTTAGATCAACACATTGCACAGTTGCCAGGGAAGTTTGTTTTTTTTTTTTTTTTTTTTAAACTGATCTACCTGGAGTACAAACTCATCACTGGTCTTGTTCACTGAGAATAATCAATGCAACAAGCCCCTTTACACAATATTACACATTACCAGCAACTTGTTCTCAAGACTGCACCTGTTTCTGGGTTCAGACCCCAACAGGAAATTTCTGTTGCACCCTTGCACCAGGCCCTTGCTGTTTCAACAAAAATTGCAAGTTGCCTGCTTGAAAAATAAGTAATTTATTACGCAAATAACTTATAATTGAGCTTGGCCCTGACTAATGTCTCAAGAGGAAAGTCAAGTTCTGAATGTTAAGCAAGCTAGGGAGGAACAGTACGTACAGAACACACAAACTGAGGGCACGCTGAGTTCCCGGGAGAACAAATCGCACCCCTTCAGGTCTCATTAGTCAGTGTGAAGGAGAGAGTATTACTCACCCAGCACTTCAGCACGCACATGCGGCAGACAGCGAGCAGAGTGAGAGCAGCCGTCCATCAGGAACGCCGTTGAAGCTGTTCAGCAGTACTCTTCAGGCCTGGCAGGACTCTGAACACCTGCATGCTTTTTACCCTCAGGTCTATACCGGAGGACTGTGCTTGTCTTCCCCAAGACAGAGTGTGAGGGAGAGGAATACCTTCCGCTGGTGTCCCCCAAAGAGAGCCAGCTTTACAGTGCTTCCCTGTTCCATTAGCCTGGCAGCAGGGAGCTGGCAGGGCGGTCTGGCAGGGCGGTCTGGCAGGGCTAGCCCACAGCACACTGGGGCAGTGCACAGCCTTTATTTACATGCCTGAGGGCCCCCGTTGTGCAGCCCCATCATCGTCCACAGTACCTCAAGACAGCAGCTTTTCCCCCAGCTGCTGCAGGTTTCTGCCCTTATCGCTGAGCGTGCAGCAGGGATTGACGCCCACTGTAACATTTTGGTCAAAAAAGGCAGACGCATGGCAGGATGACAGGACACAGGTGCATGGCAGGATGACGGGACACAGGTGCATGCACAGGTTCCACACAGCAAAGGACCAGGAATATCATAAAGCAGTGTACAGAAGTAGTTTCTAAGGTCACATGCACTAACAGATGAACGCGCACGCACACACACACACACACGCGCGCGCGCGCACAAATGTCAGCCTTGTTTGATCACCGGGTTGCCGCTGATCAGACACGGGTTCCCCACCGCGAGGCAGCGGTAGCCCAGTCTTATCCCGGCAAAAGACGATGCCTGTCCCCCCCCCAGCTCTCACTTCCTGAACGCTTAGTGTCAGTGAGGACAAAGGCAGTGAGCTGAAGGCCTGACATGGACCGTGGACCATGACATGGACCGCCAAAGGAAGGGTCGCCGCTCCCACCACTGGCGAAGCCACCTTCTTTTGTCCCACGCTACCAGGGCAGCACTCCCATGGCGGGTGAAAGGATTATGCCTAGTTTTTTTTTTGGAGGGGTTTTCTTCTACACCTCAGGCCTGCCACCACTACACCCCCCTCCCTTTCCTGTCTCCAGTCAGGACAAGATGCCAACAGGCACACCAGTGGAGCTGCTCAGAGACAACCAGCATGCTCATATCCTTTTATCCCACCTAACAAAGGACCTCTGAACTTCGGCACAAACACAACAATAAAGGCCCCTTGAATCCCTCTTTTCAAATGTGTCCAAAACCCTTTTTGAGCATGTGGGGATCACAAGAGGGCGTCTGGCAGGCGGCAACCAAACAGGCAGCTTTTCAGGTGTAAATATTAAAATCACCAATCCCACCCACCCACACCGCAAGTCCTAATCACACCCCACAAGTACATCATCTCAGCAAATTCAGCAATGCTATTAAAGTAGCTAGAAGGAGAAGCTTGGCAAGTCACACGGTTCCTCGCATGCATTAAACAGAGCGTGTCCAAACTGCGGTGTCTCCTCAGACTGGCGCTCTAACTGCTCTGTGAGAGGTGAGCACACGTGGAGCGCAAGGTCAGGGAGGACAGCAGGAGGCGACAGCAGGAGCCTGACTGCACTAACGCCAAGCTGACATATTGTTGTTTTTTTTTTTTTAACCCGATAGGTCCAAATGGCCTGGAAAAACCAGGAGAACCGTATCTAATTCAAGGAGGCAAAGCAGCTGAAACTCCTGCACTGACACTTGTTAAATTATGTTAAGACTTCCCCCCCTTAGCTAACTAAATGCCATTACACAAAAGCACCGTGAATAGAGTTTGAGTGAATGGAAGTTCAAGGCTTTCTGCATTTTCCTGTAAATTAGCAAAGCGCAACGACACAGAGAGGGTCTCTCCACGGCAACTTCCTGCCAAGACCAGAGGCAGCACAGCAGTGCGGGCTGACGAAGTCAAAACGTGCCCATCATGTCACCAAAGGGCTTCAGCTTCAACTACCAGGAAGACAACTGTTTTTGTACCCCGAGCAAGTCCACCAATAAAAACAGCTGTAAAAATAAATATATAAAATCCAGCTGTATAAAGACCTCGAGTATAATGTTTCTTTTGGAAAGGTCGTCCATTAAGCATCAAAAAGTGAATTATATAAATAAATGCCAGGACTAAAAGCATTTCTCACATGAACAGGGATGAAGCAATAAAGCAAGACTTGGCCATTTCCTTAAAGTCATTATTTCTGACCCCTTTCCATAACCAAGTGTTAAAACCACTAGCTGCCAAGACAATGTTCTCAAGAAAATTACACTTTGCCGTTAAGATTTTATTGTGAACAATTCCAAGCTTACAAAATAAAGACTAACAGAAATCAAATTGTGCAGCAGATTAAATGGTCTGAATATTTAAACGAAATTTCCCAAATGGAAAACGAAAGACAGCCTCACCTCAGCCTCATCTGGCCTCAGCCACACGTCTCTCCCTCTCTCTTCTCCTCACACAAGAATCACACCCCCACAGTGAGCAAATATTTTGTTCTTCCTCTCCCACTACTGTTTATCATGCACGCCAGCCTGCCTGTTACAGACCTTAATTAGGTGTTAATTAGCCACTAGGTTTTCCCTGCAGGACAGCAGCAGTGACCCGCAGATTACCATAACGAGAGGCAGAGGGCGAGAGCAGCACCCCGTGTGCCACGGCATTTCCAGCCAAGGAGAGCATTTTATCAGACCTTTGTGACAAAGAACCTCCAGACAACAGCTTCAGTCTTATCACCTTCTCTCGCCGGCTCTTCGCTGCTAGTCTTCGTCCACGCACACCTGCGCGGCTCACGTCCGTTCCCTGTACGCGCACCTCCCTCGTTCTCTTGCTTCTAGCTCCTTCAGGTTTGACACGTTTTTTTTGTGCCTCTCTTTCCCAGCATATGAACAGGAAATCACACGGTCCTTCTGCTTTCTTTAAGCACACACACTATTCACAGCAGCCTCGGTTAATGGCTCTAATCGTATGAAGGCCGTTTTTGACTAAAGCACTAATCATTAAGCATAAAAGACAAGTAATCAACAGAGCTCCTTTTATCCTACAGTTATACAGACACTTACATGGACTTTAAATGGGAGGTTTAACCATTTTATTCTACATTTTTCTTGAATACAGTATAAATTGGAGTACAGGGCATAATACAAAATTTATGACTTTACCATTATCAGCACTAGGTACAACAGACAATCATTAAGCATATGGTGTACACTAAAAAAATGGACTGAATAACAGACGGTTGGGTTTACTAATTGAAAAAATAAATTTTCATTGACGGAATCCAGGTCATCCTGATGCTGAAAGAATAAGTCTGGCCTATGTACAAAGAAGAGAACAGGAAGAATTAAACTGAGCCAAAAGCAAACAGAAAAGAGGACATTTTTAAGACTCAGATACGATGATGGAACAGCAAACACCTCGATTCAATATCCTGTTTAACAACTCAAATCCTCGGGTGCAGCAGAAAGTGAGTAACGTAATTGATTTTCGAGGCGCCCGATTTAACTAATTCCAAACGTTCGCTGTTGGCAAATTGGGACACTTTCACTCAGCTGTTCACTTAGAACACGTCCAATCAAAGTGTCTACGGGTGCGTCATGTGACAAATCGAGAGCAGGCCTCTCATCTGCGAAGACATTTGAAACAGCCCTTGTGTTCAAGTCGACTTTCTCTCTCCGCCTCTCATCTCTGTTCAGGCGACTGAAAATTTGAGGACCCATGTGTCTTGGTGTATTTCAGTTTGACCGTATTTACCTCTGAAAAACAAGTTGAGTAACACACAGCTGGAAATGTTAGCATCTGATTACACTGCACCTCAAACACATGAGCAGGCAATTTGCCTTCAGAACGGCCTTGCCATTTATATCCATTAGGTGCCAGAGGCTCAGATTGAGCCTGTCAAAATGCACATTAGCCTGCCAGCCTGGCTGACGTGCAGCCAGACCCACAGAACTGGAGGCGTGAAAGCGGCTGCTGAGGCTCAGGGCTGTACAGTAACGTTGGCCTCTTCGTTAGGCCGCTACGTCCCTTGGGACCATCACCGCGTGCAAAAAGGTGTTAATCCAGTCATGCTCCCACAGGAGGGGTGACAACGCGTTCCGGGAGCGCCTCGCCAAACACGCCGTGCGCTGGCACTGCTGCAGGGCGCCTTCGCTCGCACACCTGCGTCTGACACAGAACAGCTTGAGACTCTGCCTGACCTTCACCCTTGTCCATTAACACCAATTCGCATTTCCTGCGAGTACCAAAAGGGGGCAGCACCTCGGCAAACAAGACATTGCCTGCTCTGTCTGTTAAAAACAGCCAGCGCTCACCGTTAGCAGGGCTCGGGGGTATCATGCCATTGGATTTGTTCTGCAGACGCCGCGATCCAGGGCATTTTATTTAGCTTTCGGCGTACAAGCGGGTCGTTTATAGACATAGCGCGGCTGACAGATGCACCGCTGTAGATTAGCTATGAGACGGACTGAACTGAGAATTCCCTGCTTACAGCGCTGCTGCTATCTAAAGGATCAACTCCCAGGCCCTTATTCTGCAGGCTCAGTGATGGCTCTTCCCAGAGGAAGCAGCAATATGTCTCAAACAAATGGCCTGCATTCTAAAGTCTCTACAGCATGTTCTCAGAATAAGAACAAATGTCCACTATCGCAAAAGTTAAGAAGAAAGTTAAAAGGACAAAAACGTCTTTTTCGCACACTTCTCAGCAATTTCTTTTTCTCCTTTAGTGCGGGGAATTCGTCAAATTAATCTGTCCTATTATCCTGAGAAGCAGGATCAACCAAAGCATTGCAACGCTCACCATCGCTGCCTCTAAACTCCCATTGCCAGGTTCTGCAAAAAAATTATAAATAAATAAAGCTGTGAAGCTTTTTAATAAATGAGTTCCTTAATGCATACTGTCAGCAAACTCAACTAATCCCCAGCGCAGTAATATAAAGCTGACTGACAAGGGCCTGGGTGGTAGATGAGCAGTTTCCTGCACAGATGGTAACTATATTGACCAAATCATGTACATTCCACATTCTGTAGTGCTTTTCAATCTGTTCAGTGTTTAATGAGGGAAACGTTTAATTAAGGTGGCCACTGCATTAAAAAAAAAAAAAAAAAAATTAATTTTTTTTTGGATGATTTTACCATGCTGCCAGCAGTTCTCTAGAGCTTGCACATGCCTTCTCCTGAGGAATCCTGCTAACAACAACTTAAAATAGAGTGACTGACTCACAGAATAACAAGGCCTGCTGGGATTGTTGTCCTGTGGTCAGCATTCTGCGGACACTTCAGCAGCAGGCTCCGCAAGCAGTTGTCTTCCGTTTCCGTATCAAGTGTAATAACTGGTCAGCCACAACCGAGCATGCCTGCTTGGTACAACAGCAGGCATCATTCTCAGAAGGGAAGCAAACTTAGAAACCCACAGACTGGACGGCCATTGTTTAGTCATCTTAAACGTTTGGTTTTGGTTAAAGCCTTAATCTCACAATGTAATGCCTTGTCACCTTCCAGCACAACGCAAAGCAATGTCTAACTGCATAAGTGCTGTGTAATGTGTGTGTGTGTGTGGGCATTTGTGTGCATCTGTCCACCTGTGTGTAAAAAAAATAAATAAATAAATAAATACTGCGTGACCTTTAGTCCATCTGACACAACACACACGTGACAATCCCCTATAAAGAAGGTCCTGGAAACAGACAGTATCGCTGTAAAGAGCACAGGAGGATTTTCAGTACAGCAAAAGTTTGAGCATAGCAGAACATAATGAGGTGCGCATGAAGCGAGCAAAGCGCGGGCCCTGTAAATTCCACTCAGGTCTGCGCTCACCCCGCCTGGTCACAGGTTCATCAAAGCCACAATGCCGGTGTCGAATGCATATCGCTGAGGAACATGGAGGGTCAGCACGGCAGAGACCGAGGGGAGCCACAGCTAAATAAACCGAATAAGACCCGCGGATGAACAGGGAACAGGCCGCTTCTTTGCCTGCCGCTGCAGATGAAGGCAATCACGGCAAAGTCACAGCGGTAAGTAAAACGGAAAATAAGGCGAATAAAGACGAGCTCACGACTCCACGGCAACCGAGCCGACAGCCGAGGAAACATGAATGAGGGGCTCATGCTCCAAATTTAACCTCGGGACACCGGAGAATTTGGCACGCATGCTTTACTGTGCATATAATCCCAGATATACAGACTGAGCTAGACTAAGGAGGACAAGGGGAAAGGAAAGATACAGATTTTAATCCTAGGATGGATGCTTCTGTTACGCTCCTAGGAAGATCTCGCATAACAAAGAGCATTAAACGCTGGGCACTGGAGAATGATTAGATACGTAGACCTGCAACATCATTGCAGTAACTTCATATTTGAGTTGAAATAAATGTGTCTTTAAAGGCACGGAGGCAGGGAGAGAAGGAAATAAGAGCACACAAACAGAACAGCACTTTCACAGGCAGCTAAGTGATGCTGAGGAGTTGAGCAAGCCAAAGAACCTGCACACCAGAGGCTAACTGGAGACCATCGCCCTTGGCAATTCTTCCTTTAACGCTTACCTGTCTGCATATTGTAACTACGGTCTCTGACTTAATCCGCAGCTCATATATTAGCACCTCATCCATAACCAAAACCACTCACGTCAATCCACATGCACAGGGAAATACCTCAGACAGCCTGAGATGTCTTACACATAAGAACAGAGAGGCATGGGTCCTACAAACTGTGACAGACTGGCATTTCAGCCACGTTAAAGTCCCTTCTTTAACACCTACTCCTGCGTGTGCTAGAGTACTTGCAGTCTAACCTCCATCTTTTGTAAGAGGCCACTTTTTGCACCCGTTAGATTGGTTATTATTTCATGACAGCAAACGCTGTGCCTTTATGACCTGAGGGAGCAGCGCTGGCCTTCGGACCGTGACCTTTACCTGTCAGATGGTGATATATACGGCCTTTCCATTTGATATGGCGTCAGGAATGGGTGTCAGTCAGCACACGGCGCACAGCCCCAAAGTCCATCAATCAGCCCTGCGTTTCCCAGCTTCCAAACACAAACAAAAGACCCAGCGGGCTTGCTGTTTGCATTACGACACCACAGGAAGTATATGACAGCCCGCGTACTGGAATGATAAATGAAAACCAACAATGCAGGTTTCCAGGGAGGGAAAGAAGGAAGGAGAGAAAAGTGGAAAGTGCTGTTATAATGATCTTAAACATAATTTAATAAGGTTGCGAGGTGTTCTCGTGTTACTTTAAAACCTGAGCTACCGGCCTCTTTGAAAAACATTAATATTGATGTGACATTAAATGAGCCCCAACTACTGCTTCCTGGTCTTAGCAGAAGCTGTTGTTATTTGGAGTGAATAAAAAGTCCATTTGGGGTTTGTAACTTGCACCTCGGAGCATAGCAACTCCAGGCATTGCATTCCCCACCCCGTTTATATTTTGGTGCAGAAGTAATAAGCCAAAGTAAGTGTGAGGATAAACAACGAGGCGCAGAGGTAAACAAGCTGAACGGCTTCCAGCATAGAAACAGCCATTGTGCGGGTGAACGTGAGAACCATGCAGCGGCCAGACAGCCGAGGTACGAGCGGTGCCTACTGCCTCCCGACAAATACCTCATCCTGCTGACAGGCACAAGCTGCACTGCACACTCAGAGGGACCTTCTGCTGTTGTGTGTAACCCTGTGAGAGGGACGCCGGCTGTAACTCGGCGTGGGAAACAGGCCGGCTGCTCTGCTCGTGTCCTGATTTTCCTATTAATTTAAGGGGGAAACTTCACTGGCAGCGCTGCTGGCTAATATGGCTCAGATCAGTTCATCAGTGCACAAACAGCCTGGGAAAAGAATGCAGAGGCTTCAATTTAAAGTTAAACCCCTGAGAAGCACATAAAACACGTGGGGGGGGGGGTTTAAAACACAGCTATGGCCATCATGCCTGGAACTGATGGTTCTCCTGGAATGTCTGCAGACAGGATGACCATCTTGACTCAGTTTTACTACCAGTAACAAGGTCACTTTAATTGCTTGTTCCTGTCCTTGACCTAAACAACCTGACACAGAACATGTAAGATAACAGTAGCAGTCTTATCCCAATGTAATTTTAGCAATTTCTGTTCTTCCATTAGAACATTTCACTACTACAAGCTCAAAAACTTTCCTTTAAAACACATATTCACTAACATACACCAAGCAACAAAAGAAGCTGACCTGAGTTTATAAACAGTAACTTCTGTAAAACTGCCAATTGAAAGTAAACTGAAAATTGGATGCTTTTACAAATTTATTGCTGTTTTTATTATGCTGAAAATATAAAGTTGGTAATTTTGTTTATTTATAAGATTATTTCATGTGCACAAACTACAGTTACAGTCCTTCCTTCACATTCACAAGGGATAGGGGTAAAAGACCCCCGTGAATATGAAAATTGGTGAATGCTTGCCCCGTCCCAGCCCCAATCTATAACTGTCCATTACTAAGCAGACCGATAACAGTACAGTGTGCTGCTGATTTGTAAACAGTACTGTACCACACTCACAGACATCCCACTACGAAACATATCTGCCGATTTCTCCTTTTCACTCATCGCAGTTTTCTCCCTCTGACGAACTGGGCATGACGTCTTGGACCCATTATTCAAACTGCAAAATTAATGTTTAAAAGCTGTGGTGAAAAACGAGAGATTCCACGGTCACAGACGGCTAACCTGCGAGTGAGGCTGTCTGCCAAGACAAAGATGCTTTTAAATACACAGTGTTCACTTCCACTAACAAACATAAAACAACACTAATACTTGTATATAATTTATGTGACATCATCCTTAGTACTGGTTCTATATTTTTTTTTATTTAAGAGCCTTCTACTGTGATATATTTCAACAAGTTCCAAATAATATTCCCATTTAATTATTCGCGGCCAACCCGCGCATAATTTTGATTGATTTGTGAATCTGATGGGGCGACTATACTTTTTAATTAAAACTAAGCTTATCAGGACAAACTGAAATAAACTATAGTTAAAGTAAGTTATACACAGAAAATTGCCACTTTTCTATTTATACAAAAGAAAAAAATATACTCATGAATTTCAAAGATATACGTTTGTTCCCTATAAATTATACGTACATGCATATTTCTTGAGAATTTTAGCACCAGTTATGGCAAAACCCATGAATCTGACCATACCTAGGTTAACTTCTTTTAGTACAAACACAGACCTTGTCACACCACAGATCTGGCTTTAGAACCCGGTTTCTGAGTTTTACTGAGGCTGTACGGTAGGTAATCAAACATGTCTATGGAAAGCGTCCTACACATAACATAAGCTGCAAATTTACACACTTTAAACAGCCGTTAAGCTCTGCAATGCATGGAAGCCGTAAGTAATTTTCAAAAAGGTGCAACAAAAGCTCCCCAGCAGATGGGTAAACCATCAGCAAAGAAGTGTGGTTTGTGGCAGGGCTCCCGGGAAACATCATATCAGACTACTGCCTGTCCAGGGTGACCCCTGTTAGCTTGTGAGGTGCCTCGGGTCTCAGGAGTTCACTGGCAATGAAGGCGCTGGTTACTAACAGGTTACCTTAGGGCAGGTTTCCCAAACCAGTCTGTTCCAGTATGACCCTGAGAACCAGGCACAACTATTTACACATAATGTTCACCAAAAAGAACCTTGACCACAACCACATGCAAAGACTTTTAAGGATTGTTCTTCTTCCCCCACAAACAGCTGGACTTCTGAACAAAACAGTTCCCTTGATAACATACCCCCCCACCCTACATACACACACAGAATGCATGCAAAGGAATATATCTGAGGTACATCAAATGCAGCCTGCCAGTGTTAGCCGTATGTTACTGGGGTACACGCGAACAGCAGCGGATCAGGGCATGATCGCTGACACCCACGTGAAGCAGCTGTGCTGTAGAGCATACAGCTAAGCAGCGATGGAGGCAAGGTCACAGATACCTTAATGGAACCTGCCCCGGTCTGGCTGCCTCTATTTATAAGCAGCACTGATCTACCTCACACCGTCCACGGGCTGAGCCTCCATCAGAAGGACTCGGGCCCCCGACCGACGCCGGGAACGGGCGGTCTTCC
>JABJVR010000311.1:0-21444 GCA_025773905.1 Chitala chitala | reverse complement strand
AGAATGGTCAAACATTCCCATAGACACACTCCTAAACCTTGTGGACAGCCTTCCCAGAAGAGTTGAAGCTGTTATAGTTACAAAGGGTGGGCCAACTCAATATTGAACCCTATGGACTAAGACTGGGATGCCATTAAAGTTCGTGTGCGTGTAAAGGCAGGTGTCCCAATACTTTTGGCAATGTAGTGTGTATATATAAGGGCCAGATGACTGGGTCATGGCATCTCCGAAATGGCAAGGCCTGTGAGGTGCTTCCAGTCAGTAGTGAGTATCTACCAACAGTGGTCTGCAGAGGGAGAAACCACGGCGACAGGGTGTGGGGCACCCAAGGCTCTTGGATGTACGAGGACAACAAAGGCAGTCTCTTACAAACGGCAGACGAGCTACTGTGGCATAAGTTGCATAAAATGGTAGTGATGGGCTTGTTTTGCTGGGAAACCCAGGGTCCAGCCAGTCATGTGGATGGCAAATGAATGTGTAGCACCTACCTAAACATTGTTGTGAATTAGGTATATGCCGTCATGGCAATAGTATTCCCCGATGCACCCTGTATGAATAGTTTGAGAAACATGATGAAGGTCTCCAATTTCTCCAGATCTCAATGCAGCTGAACATCTGTGAAATGTGCTGGAATGATGTGTGATCTACAGCAACTCCACCTCACACATTACAGCACTTACAGGTCCTGCTGCTAATGTCTTGGTGCAAGATAACACTGGACACCTTTAACATTCTTGTAAAGTCCAGGTCTCAGTGGATCAGACCTGTTTTGGTGGCACACAGAGAACCAACAGCATATTACACTGGTGGTCATAATGTTTTCAGTGGACTGTGTGTGTGTGTGTGTGTGTGTGTGTGTGTGTGTGTGTGTGTGTGTGTGTGTGTGTGTGTGTGTGTGTGTGTGTATGCATGCTAGTTGTATGTTCTATAATGTTCATGTCTGTTTATACTTTAGAAAAACAGTCAAACTGTGTAAAAACATTAGTCAAATTGTGTTAAAACCAGATTTAAACTTTGAAAACACCCAAAACGCAAAAATACACCTGTCAGAATCACTGATTTAACTCATCGTGCAACTTACACAATGACTCACGCTTTCCAAACTCTGCCTCAAAGGTAATTTATGATGGACACTGGAGTATCATTGCAAACATTCATGCGTAGTGCTTTAGACGGGCCTTTAAATGAAAAGCAATTTCATGCATCATTCTCCTCTGGAGAAGGATGGAAATAAAGGACTAGTAATGACTGCCATTAGGGTGTGTGTGGTAGCACAGACGTTAACAACATGCTAGCTGACATGTTATGTTGCTTAGTATAACAATAGTAGAGTTAAATGAACAACATGCACCAGTAAAGCATACTGTAGCTGTCATGGGCAAGGGATCATCCTGAATTTTGACTGGAAAATATATAAAATTGATAGATAAATTTACACTTTGTTTTTAGATTCAGAGGTGTATTTAGTGTGATAACCTGGTTGTTTTATAGACTGTTCATTAGCAGCATGGACTTCTTACAGTTTGCACAATTTATTTGAACAAATTGTTGCCTGACTACAAACCACCTGAGGAGATGATTCCGATTTGTGACTGTGTTATGGACAGTTTTTTTTTCAGACCTTTGTGGTTTCTCTGTGTATTTGTGTCTGGAAATAATGGTTTTGCTGTTCAGTGTGAATGTGGTTTATTAATAATTATAAATAACCTGACACAGTTAACTTAACACTGATTGTATGCTTATGAACCAATCTATCTAATAAAACTAGATGATGTGTTTCTTCTTATATTTTATGACATAGCTATGAAACAGGACCTGAAAGGGTCAGAGGAGGAAAACCAATACCTCAGCCTTTATTGCTTCAGTAAATATCCAGTCATATAAATGTGAAGCTTAAAATTAGCGTAAGCTGTGCAAGCACTTCTGGATGAAATGTCATCTGAGCACAATAATTTTCAACCACTGAGATTTTTTTTGTTAAATTATAATGGATAAGTATATTCAAGTTGAAGGTGCTGCACATATGAATGTGAGGAAAGTAAAACCTTCCCTAGTAGTCTTTATAAAACTGTTTTTTTAAGGTTTGCATTTAGATTCTATGCCTTAGTAAGCTTAAATCTCATTTGTTGTTATGACATTTCACTGATTAAAAAAGTGCCCATCATTGTCTTTCATGAGAACATGTGCAGCGGGTGCTTGTCATCAGTATTTGCAGCTTAGTGTGATAACAGTGCAGCATGCTGAGAGGTGCAGACATGTTGTGTCCTGAGGACAGCAGGGTCTCAGACTGTTTGTCACATAGACACACTTAGTGCAGGGGGACTGCAGCCAAGCCACCGAGCCAACAATAAGGACACTGAGGCTGCAGGATGTTGAACAATACTTTCAAGCAGAGAAGCATGTCCCCTGTCCACTTGTGAGACGGGAGGGCCCCTTGGCCCTGGGAAGGGCCCCCAGTGTTTTCTACACATTCAGCACAGAGCTGGTGGCTCGGGTTTGATAAGCCCTGATGTTCAGCACAGAGCTGGTGGCTCTGTTTGACAAGTCCTGATGTTCAGCACAGAGCTGGTGGCTCTGTTAGAAAAGCCCTGATGTTCAGCACAGAGCTGGAGGCTCTGTTAGAAAAGCCCTGATGTTCAGCACAGAGCTGGTGGCTCGGGTTTGATAAGCCCTGATGTTCAGCACAGAGCTGGTGGCTCTGTTTGACAAGTCCTGATGTTCAGCACAGAGCTGGTGGCTCTGTTAGAAAAGCCCTGATGTTCAGCACAGAGCTGGAGGCTCTGTTAGAAAAGCCCTGATGTTCAGCACAGAGCTGGTGGCTCGGGTTTGATAAGCCCTGATGTTCAGCACAGAGCTGGTGGCTCTTTTTGACAAGTCCTGATGTTCAGCACAGAGCTGGTGGCTCTGTTTGACAAGTCCTGATGTTCAGCACAGAGGTGGTGGCTCTGTTTGACATGTCCTGATGTTCAGCACAGAGCTGGTGGCTCTGTTGGACAAGTCCTGATGTTCAGAAAACCTAATTTATGCAAGTAATGAGTTAACCAAATGGTTTGTGCAGCCTGACCTTTGTAGTGTTTGCACACAAGTGTATGGAATCTTCACCTTCTCCTGCTTCAGGTGTATCTGTTAAAGCCATCAGGATACTGTGGACCTCTTTCACTGGGGTAATAAAAGCGTGAACTGCAGGAACAGTGTGGGCCTTGGCACAGTCAGCCCACAGCAGATGATGGAGGGATGCAGTGTCACAGCTTTATGAGCTGCCAGATCAAAGGCCATTTGAAACTAGAGTGATCTCTGCTGGAAGCTTCTTCTTTGTGTTTCGAAAATTCACTAAATGCACAAGGGCAACTATTAAATTTGTTTGTGCAAAAAGAGAGGTTGGAGTCTTAAAAAGTGATTGCAAACTATTTCATTGCGTGAAAATAAATTCTTACATGTCTAACATCAGACATTTTTCCATGTCCATTCTTGACATTTGAAACTTTATTTTTTATACTTATATTTTTGTAAATTGAAACTTGTAAAGTCATGTTTGAGCCATGCTATCCACAGTGAATGAATGAAGGTCATGTTATATAATAAAGTGGCTTTGACGAAAAGCTAAAAATGATTAAAATATTAAAACACGTACTGGTATATCTATATAGAGTGTACAGGAGTGAATGAGTGTTTATTGAAAACCATGCAAGAGCTAGGAATCAAAGAGCACAGAGAAGGGAAATTGAACTACCAAACAGTAAATGAATGACTGGAGTAAGACTTCTACTGTATGTGAGGAGGGGGGAACACTGTATTCTGTACATCCGGTAGACTATGCATCATCAACACTATGCAAGTTCGTGATTGCCTTAAATAACTTTTGCATTGCAGTTTAGTTTATTAGTGCTTCCCAGCTTGAGGTGCAGTGACAGTGCGGTGATGGCTGACTAAGATAACGTTATCTACACTGCAATATATCACTGTGGTTAATACACAGTCTGCATGCACTGGAGTCTCGTTCGAGAACACCATTATAGGTCTGAAATGAAAGGGCAAAATTTTCCCGTTAAGCATTCGCAGTTTTATGATTGCATGTTCAAGAGGGGAGAGAAGATGGTGATTGTGGGAATAAACTGTAGTAGGAGCATTCTCCTGGATTTTTGAAGATGCATTAAAAAAAAGTTCTACTTTCACACTCTGACAGGTAAATCATCTTTGGCATTCAAATATATAATGACGAACAGCTCCTGTTTTTAGACTTATAGTCACATGGGTACTTACTTCTGGGTGTCAGGAGAACTTGTAGCTCTCAAAACTGATAAATTCTCAGTTGTGCTGTGATCCATGAAATGACTGCAATAGATTTCCTTTCTAGACAGGAATTATGTGGCCTTTCATTAGTTTCTGCACTGTTCTGTTTAGCTCTGCTCTTGTAAATCCTTAATGCTGTGAAATGAGTTGAGGTACCTGGAAAACAGCTCAGCACATTTAACACATCATCGTCTTTTTCCATCTTTCTCAACAGCTGCACAGACTGTTGTACTTTACTATTGTAGAAGTGCTGGTCTGGTGATTCATCCTAAATATTTCATCATCAAGCCACTAGACAGATCTCCTAAGCTCATGTCACTGTATATAGATGACATCACCCTCTTCCCCTGTGCACTGTTGGCAAACAGGCGATGTCATCATTATTTTGAATGCTGTAGTAAATAGAAATTGTCGTCATCCTGTTCAAGCCTTCACGTGTCCCCCTGCAATGACATAATCCTCTATCCTCTCCCTATGACTCTGAAGTGCTTCAGTGTTGCATAGTCATGCACATTAACATGTAAGAACAGATGGACCTCAGGTGGAAAATTGGTCATGTGTAAAAAAAAAAACAGGTGAGTGCTCTCGTAAGTGTCAAAATAATAACCCCCAACATTGATTTTGGTTTATTTCTTAAAAGAAAACACGTTTGGATCCTTCCGCCTTATTTAACACCAGACTGCTTTTGGCAAAATAAGACTTTCAAAGAAAAATTAATGGGCAAAGTGTGTGGTGGTTTTTTTTTTTTATATATAAAGAAAGGTTCTGTGAGATGGAGTTAATGGGCTCTATGGAAAGCCCAGCAGGGGTATCTATCTGGCAGTCCATGACCTGAGCTGACCTGATGCTATGTTTTCATGTTTGCCCATGCACTGCTCCGAGCTGGCGTCTCTGTGTAACGGTGTTCCTTGCTTGCCGCCCCCGCAGGCATGTGAACTGAAAGGCTCCAGTGTCTGAGTCCTGCCCAACTACCTTCCACACCTGGCACCAACTGCAAGCTTAGCTTTACCTACAAAGCTGTGATAATATTTCACTTGTCAGGGCCTGGATCACTACACATCTGGAGCAGACTCTGTGTGTTCCTATAGCCTCAGCAACTAAGTATACATTTTCCCTATCAGCATTGTAAATAACAATGTGTTGAACACCTGAAAATAACTCAAGCCATATCTGCCTGATTCTTTGTGATGCTGCAATATAGCTTAGTCTCTAGTGATAGAAAAAAAATGCCAGTCATGGTTTATGACAGAGGTGACTTGCTGGGTTTTTCTTGTCAACATCCATCTGAGAGATTGCTTAGCAAGACAAGGACTTGTTTTTTCCCTAACATTGTTTTTACAACATTACAGTTAATATGTTTGTCTCAGAGGCACAAAATGTATAAATGAAACTGTTACCGTGATGTAATTTAATAATCCAACTATGCTAACGTTTAATTGTTATTCATATTTTGCTTTCTCTGTAAATGCTCATAAAAATGTTTACATTGGAGAGGATGGGGTGCTTGCTGCTGCTGTTTGGTGATGATGCTAAACGTGGGGCAATTGTAAAGAAATTCCTAGTGTCTTCTTGATACGTTTACCGACGCAAGCATTTTCCTGCGTACAGTCGTAGTCAGTATTGCTTCAAAATGTTAGAATTTCTCTTTAAACAAATTTGCACACGACGATAATGGTGTCATATAACGATCTTCGTGAAAATTGTAACAAAATGTTGAAGGTTATACAAACGCGTACTTTCTGGTTAAAACATACACACGCATACACAAAAGACAATTTGTAATATCACAATGTTAGATTAACGAAACTTTCTCGCAGTACCACGCAAATGTTCAGTCCGATTTTTTTTTACCAAATAGAGTAATTCTACATTCGCAACGCATGCACTACTTTGTACAGGAATATGTAAAATGCGAAATACTGAAAAGCAGTTTAAAGCTTGGTCATCAGCAAACACACACTGTCCAGAAGCGGTTCGCACCTGGACGATGTGCCACATGTGTTTTGTGGCTGCAGGGATTTTGCGTGTTGATCATTACCCCGCATGACGGTGCTGGTCCTGTTCTCCCTGCGCCTACTCCACTACTCCCCCATTCATATCTCTTCAGCACTCCGACAGTCGGCAGCACCGGGGAGGGACTGCACTAACACGGGACTGCGTGATTTTCAGGTATTTATGTAATTTTCTAATTAACACATCTCAACGGGTATTTCTGTGAATCCTGAATTTTTAAAAGTGTTGGAATTTTTAAACGAGCTCTCAGTTATGCAGGTAAAGGGTATGTATGGCACCGGCTGAAAGAAAACGCGCCTTCTTCAGACCAAGAGACCAGCAAATTCAACCTTAAATTTGGTACTTGAACCAGGCACATTAAGTAACTTCGCTATCGCACAGTATTTTGTCAAAAACACTGAGACATCTCTAAAGTGTACCTGCGAGCATGTTTTCTCGTAAGTAAGTATATTTTATTCGGCTGGACCATGCTGCAGCTTTTCTCGTAGCCCTATAAAATTCGAGATTCCCTGAATTCTTGTGGTTTAGACTTTGTGAGTCACACAGCTCCTTTGTAACAGTTGTAACAGTCAGCATTTAACGACATCAAAATTTACACACTACATTAACAGAGCAAAGACACAATACGAAAAAAGTATTCGTTTTTATTTATTTATTTAGCAGTTAAAGAATATTCAATATGATGATTAGCAATTTTGAATCTATACCTTGTCCGTGTGTGTCTGTCATGAGGATGTGTGTGCACTGGGTAACACATGTGGCATCTTCCAGTTTGGAAGAAATTTACGACTGTTTTTGAGATATTGTGGATTAATTTTCATGGAGATTCCTTGTACCAAGACACTTACTGTTTAGAGTAATCCTTCAATTACCGTATTGCTTTTATTAATCTGGCCATCAAAGAGTTTAAAGTTCAGTAACATACGTTACAAGGGTAAAAGCACAGTGCCAATGTAGTTTGAAAACTGCAAATTGCACGATAATGTCAATATATTTAAAATAGTAGGGATGAAAAGAAGCAGTTCAGGTACTAAATAAACTGATCAGCTGTCACTTTAACTTAAATTTTGTCGTGAGACTCAGTTGTATTTTTTTTTTTATCTTTGTGCATTGTCTATCAGAGTCCTCTCCGTGTGACTTACCTATTGCTATCGTATGTTCGATTTGCATTTATTGTGTCAATGGTCATTCATTTGTTGGGCAACTGTGAGGTGCTTTGTTTTTGTCACTGTGTCAGTACAAGTTGACTTGTTTTGACAAGTGATACCTCATGCATATGAAACATGTTTATGTGCTCCCAAGAGCCTTCCTGGAAAAAAGGCTTCACAGATTTGAATAGCCACTTGCCTGGCACTAATTCTTAATCTTTATTTTCATCACTGAGCTATATTACTATACATGATGTTTGATTTTTTATTTATTTATGTTTTGCAGTGTTGGTAGCTCCAGGTGTGGGCTTGGCAGTGGGCTGTAGTATTATGCTGCATTCTGGGAGTTATAGTTTTTAAGGGAGTGTCTGAAGGTGTGGGTTGATGTAGCCTTTGTGAAAATATTTTGGATAGTGAATAACAGTATTTAAACAACATATGTTGCCATGATACCCAAACATTTACATTTGCCTTGTAAGGTTCTAATGAATTCCCATGATCCTGAATTGGATAAGGCAGTACAACAACTGGATGGATGGATGGATGGATCTTATGAATTTTACAGTAGTCGGTTTCCTCAGGCTACTCCAGTTTCCTCCTATAGTCCCAAGATTTGGGTTGCAGGCTGGATTGGTGTTTCCAAATTGCCCATAGTGTATGGTTGGGTGTGTGAATGTGTTTACTAGTGTGCCCGGCGGTGGGTTGGCACTCTGTCCAGGGTGTGTCCCACTTGTGCCCTAATCTCTTTGGGATAGGCTTCAGGCCCCCCAACCCTGCGTAGAATAACTGGTATGGAAATTGATGGATGGATGGTTAATCCTCAGATCAAAAAATGGAAATATGGAACAGTTTGGTATAATCCTTTCTGTAGCAATAGGTATGATACCATTTAAATGATATTCTTGAGTTAACGTTCAAAGACTAAAATAAAACATTGCTGTTTGTACAATGTTTCCCTGCAATGAAAGATTTCTGATTCTCAATGTGTTTGTCAATTTACTAAACAGTATGAATAGTAATCTGAATTCAAATATAGATGCAGGTAATGTTATGATAGAGACTGGTACAGGTAATCTCTCACTCAGTAGGACAGCATTAAAGAAATGAGATTGCTTATTGAGTCTACCATAGATTGTGTAATGGCCATTGGCTTGAAGAATGGTTAATGGATGCTGTTAGGTTACTCCTAGCATACGGGACTGCAGTTCTTAAGGAACCACCATTTCAACAGACCCACCCTTTACCTTACTCATTGTGACTGCACTAGCCTATGACAGAAGCCATGTTACATTTTGTACCCACAGTTGTCTTCTGCATTATTACTTTGGATTGGTGTTATGATGGTTATGATGGCAAGTTTAATGCAGAAATGTCCATGTGGGTCAGGAGGCAAAACACATTGTTGTGGATTCCCACAAAGTAGGAACCAGGCTGAAAACAGTACTATGATGTTTCATGGTCCACCTGCGGCTATTATAAAACCAGTGGAAAGGACAACAGGCCCGCTTGTATATTGAAAACACATTGATTGTGAAGCTCAGAGTGTGGAAACAGTAAAAATAAATAAAAAATTTAAAAGTGAATTGTAATTTTGTCTCTTGCTGAAAAGTTTAAAGCGTAGCACTGATTTTTATGAACTATCTGTGGGCTATTACTTTTAATGAATCACAGAAATTAGATTTTCCTGTGATGAAATCCCAATCTCTGCCTGTAAATTGTCACAGTAAGAAGCAGAAAAGAACAAAATCGCTTTTCTATTCTTTTGTATCGTTTCCGGATATGAGCACATTTTAAGATGTTTCACCTGTGATTCTTTCCTCAGTGAAGCACACTCCAATTCCAGATGGATTCCTCCAGCAAATGAAAATATGCAAGTATATTGCTATTGTTCTGCACTTTTTAACAGAAATCTAAAGTAAAGGGATCTATTTTCAATATATGCCTTTTCCTCCATTCATTAAACTAAAACATATATTATGAATCATTTACGTGTTCTTTGACATGAAAGTAAATTATTCATTGTGATATTTCAAATTGTGTTTTCTTTTTTCAGTTGCTGATTTTTCTTTCTTTCCCAAAGCATGAGATTATACAGCTCTCATGATAATCACCTCTAGTTCAATTAATGTTTCCTGTTTCCCGCAGGGCAAGGGCATGGGCATAGTCTGTGTTTGGATGGTTACGCACCACTCAAATGTGTAGGACCTTTTCAGTCATGGTGTTTTTCCTCGTCTGTCTCTTCCTTACAGTACACGGTAAGATCTGTTTTTAACTTTGTCGACTGTGTAGTTTTGTTTGAGAATGTAGCTTTTGTCCGTTCAGCGCACCGACGTGCTTTAAAAGCTGTCTTTGCCCCTGTGTAACAGGGATCTTCACTCATTAACGTAACGGGGTCTGTGATTAGTTAAAGTGCAGTTCTGCATGATGCCAAGTGTTTTTTAAGCAAAACCCAAGTCATTCCAGATGTGCAGAGATATGAAATTCCAGAGTCGCAGGAGTGGTAAAAGCAGCGCAAGGCGCCTCACGTGCTGGCAGTCGGCAAAGTTTCCCTCACAGGGCTGAACTCACAGTCGAAACATTTCCTCTACACGTTTCCCAGCAGGGCACTGGAAAAACTTTCTGTGTGTATAGTTGAACGGGATCCAGGCCGGACAGTGAGGCCCTTCTCCTCTCTTGTGGTCAGCGCTGATCCTGGGGTTGTGTGGGTGAATCATGCACTGCAGGAGGTGGCAGACGTTTTGGCCCTTGGGAGTGGGTTGGGGGTTGGGGATGAGTTTGCAACATTTGAATACCTCATGAAGACACTAGAAATTATCTTATTTAATGTCCACCTTCCATTTGTTCATTAATGTACCCTGGAAGACAAATGCTACCAGCCGTGCCTACTGCCTTCTCGTGTTAGATTAAAAATAAGCACAGGCATACTGGTCCTGGACATAGTTATACAGACAGGAGTTCTGTTAAGTTCCTTTTTTTGTAAACATGGTATATAAAGGTGTTCTTAGCATTGTCCTCTCTAGAAAAAGTCTCACATAGAATAGAAGTAAGGATTATTGTTTTATGGAAAAATGGTTTCCTATTTTTTAAAGTATAACCTTCAGTTATCTTGGACCTGTAAGAACACTGTTGTCATAGAGAAAGGTGTATCTTCTACAATGACTACGTGCTGTGAATGAATACTGAACTGATGATGCGCACTGCTCCTTTTCTTGTACCGTTTAACCCGTTTGTTACTGTACAGTCCCATGTGTCGCAGAACGGTTCCAGGTGAATGTGAGTCACGTGACTTTGATGATGAGTTGCCGTTAACTGTTAGCTGCCGTGTTTCCGGTTCACAGCTGTGCTGTGTGGAGCTCCTGCAGACGTGCTGTCCATTCAGACCCAGGGCCCCACGTGGGAGGCAGAGCTATGGTGCGACCTGTCTGAGGGCTCTGCGGATGAAGGGAAGGGCACTGACTGTGGTCCCACACGGAGTGGTAACAGCAGTCTTCAAAAAAACATAACCCAGTGTCATGTGAGGAGGTCCAGGGGTTTACCAGCATCTTACAACAACAGCAGCAGTGCAAGAGGTAACATGCTAACAACTACACTAGTCCTGGTCTTACAGACTTAATCGACATAAACACATTTGATTGGTTACTTGATTCTTTAGCATCTTAAGCTAACATTGCTTTCTTCTGTTAAAGAAATGCCTATAAGAAATTAGCAACATACACAAATAGTTTTTTTGGCACTTGCTTAAAACAACCTTTACAGCCTAAAGTGGAATATACTTTTTTTTTTTACTTTTTTATTTTTCTATTACTGTGAGAGAGGACATTGCAGCTTCTCTAGAGGCTTTCGCAGTCAGTATTACCGTTTAGCTGTCAGCTGTACATTAGTTTAGCTATTTCCACTTGAAATAATTGGTAGATTTGGACATGCTTTTCCTTAGTAACTGAGACAGTGTTTTTGGTTTTAGAGTTGAATCATTTTTCTGCGACTGTCTGCTGTAAAACTATGTAGGCATGTGGCACACCAGCTACGTGTTAGTAGGTGGTAAACATTATGCAGTCTTAGATTAATATATGAATGGAGCCTTGTTATAAAACCTACTGCTCCTGGCCAAGCTGGTTTTAAAAGCAAATACATGTTTTGATGTTGTTGTCCTTCCTGTAGCTCTGGCTACAAACATAGCAGCAGTACGTCAGCGAATGTAGGTTTTAATGTGTACCTTATTTGTTCATGTGGCCAAACGAGACATTTTTCTCCACCGTGTGGAAAACGTCTGATGTGGAATTGCCAGGATAGTCTTTTAATCACGACCATTATCACAAACACTTTTAATTTGGTTTGGTCGCAGACAGCGCTGGGGCTAATGTGCTAATTGGATCTCTTTGCAGTTGTGTGGTTGAACATCCTGTGTTGGATTGATGAGAATCTGGAGAATTTAATTTGTAACTTTAAGCGGAGCAGCAGCCAGCCACACGTCAGCAGGCTGTCTATGAGCTTGCAGCGTTTGCCGTGAGTATCAAGTTTCCTTTCCTGCTGGGCGGGGCATCTACCATTCGGGCCTTTTTTTTTCCATACACACCAGCACTGCAACTGCTGCACTTCTTTAGTTATGGTACACAACACACTCAACTGTGTACTTCCCATGGAACTGTGTCTGGCCGGCACTGCCGTGTTATATTTGCATCTTTTTTGCACTACTTCTGTTGTGTGCACTATATAGTCTGCCGTAGTTAATTACGTTATTTACCCTGTATATTTTGTTAGTAGTTTTGTGTTGTCCTTTTTGTTGTTATATGTAGCACCTGGTGTCCTGGGGCGGTGTAGTTATGAGCTGTAAAAGTTTGAGCCAGTCACACCTTTGTAGCTTTCACTGTTCTCAGTGGGTGACGCATCAAAGCAAGCGCGGCTTTTACTTATCCGCACATAATTAACGTAAGAGTAACATCAGTGTGAAAAGCAGGTAGGAGTCACCTCAGCCCCCCACCCCCCCAGTGTGGCAGGATGGCGTCAGAGCGGCGCACCAACATCAGTGCCCCTCAAAAAACATGCTTGTCGCAGCTGGTCTGCTTGGATGACAAAGGGCTGCCATAGCAGCTGCCAACCTTCATTAACATTACTTTTGTTCACTGCCAACAGTCACTAAACAGGCTTTTGTTCTAGGGAAAGTCCTTTCTTCTTCTTGTCTTTCCCAGATCTGGGCTGTTTGACGCGGACACCGTGCCGGAGAGCGCCAAACCGAGTGCGTGCGCAGGAGACGGCGTGCTCACGTGTTCGGCGGCCCTCGACGCGCTTGACGGCGTGGTCTCACTGAGAGTCAGCGTCTCCAGCTGCACGGGGCTGCTACAATCTCCAGCCATGCGAATCCTACTGCAAGACCTGCGTAAGTGCCGAGGCATTTATGCCACGTGTGACGTGACTCCTGCTGTTTGCCCACATCAATTGTGTCTTCTGGGTAAACGGGCAGAGCTCAGCATGCCGTGAGCAAAGGAGTGCTCCTGGAACATGTGACTGTTTGCTTAAGTGCCAAAACCATGGCAATGCGCCTCTGTTTGCATTCACTTTTTGTGTCCTCAGCGTTTGCAGCTGACATGGAAGATCTTTGTACCTTATTTCCACTCTCACTTTTCATGTCATGTTGTTGTACAGTAGATTTATATGCAAGTCTCTATTGTCATCACATGAATTTAACAACTTTGTGTATTACTTTCTTAGCCAGGAAATTAGAGTAAGCAAGCGCTAGTAAATGCAGCCCTGCAGGCCTGTGTTCCTATCACTCTGAGAATAAAACTTAATTACCATCTGCTGACTTTGATTTTCTTTTAATAACTTTTTTTTTTACTCCGGGTTTCAGCTAAAATATTTAAAAGCTCTGCTCCAACAGCAGCCTGTGTTTAAAACACAGGATCTGAAATGTTGGTTATCCATTAAAACAATTATGTAATTAATGTTTTTATGTAAAGTGATGTATTGATGGTTGTACCTAGAGAAATCCAGGCTGGGTGAGTTTTGTGCTCACTGTTTATCATTGCCTTGTTTAAACCAATGGTAACCAGTTAGTTAACTTACGAGATGCGGGTTATGTTGTGCAGTCAGTGGCTGTTGTGCAGTCAGTACAGTCAGTAGATGAAAGCCTGTGTGTGGTTTTGCTTCTGTTATAATAACTGCACCATAATATGTGTGTGGCAGTACTACTGGAGCCCCCTGTAAACCTGCAGTACAACATGACCACTGAAGGGAAGGTGAGAGTGAGCTGGACGGTACCCCATCTCCACAACAGAAGGTCCAGCTGCGAGGTTCGCTACTCAGCAAACGCCCCTCCCTGGGTAACGGTGGTAAGGACACTCGCCGCTTTTCGTATCTGTCTGTACGTCTGCATCATAGCATTTCCGCTGATGCGAAGGGAAGAAACAAATGTGATCCAGGCTTAATAACGTCACTGATGAATTTGACACTAAAGTGCGATGTTGCTTTCCTGCTGCCCCACACACTCTTCCCGTGTGCTTTCTCAGGCGGCAGGAGTGAGCAGATCAGAGGTTGACCTGAGTGACCTCAGGCCAGGATTTAACTACTCCGTTCAGGTGCGCTGTCAGACCGTGAACAGGTCAAACACCTGGAGCAACTGGAGTCGACCCCTTTATATTTACCTACATGGTGAGGAGCTCAGCATGACTTATTAAACCTCTCTAATGATGGTGTGTGATGGATAATATGGTGACCATGGCAGGAAGTCAAATGCACAAAGAACTGGATGTACAGGACCAGCCAAAAGATTGCAAGGGCCTTCTTATTCAGTTTGTTTATTTATATGATTCATAAAATCTCTACTCAACACATATACTAATTATAGCTTTTCCCGTTATTGTTGGGAACTATCAAGTGTAAATGTAAAAAGCTAGGATTGCTGAAAGTGTACCGTAATAAAACAAACCAAAAAACAATTACATTCTCAAAACAACCATCAAAAAAATGTTTGCTGCCATTATAGTGCTATAATCCTCATTCCTGACACACCAGTCAAACGTGCAGGTATAACGTCTGCACTGCAGGTTCATTTTACATTCCGTAATATTTTATTTCGTGTAGTTTTCTGTAAATATATTTGAAAATAGGAAGACTTCAGTAGGTAAAGAAAACATAAGTACCAAAAAATATTGGAAGAACATTGAAGATTTCCTCTAGTTCTTGGTTTACTTAAAACAGCATTTGCCTTAATAAAGTCACTGGTACATTTCATTTTTAACAGACTTGGGGTTCTGATTGGAATTTCCTTTCTTTTGTTGAATATTTATTAGAATTTTTAGTTTTTATTGTATGATCAAATTTTGAATACAATTGACTTCTGATTATCTACATTGCATATTGTGAATAGAATAGAATAGAGTAGAATAGAATAGTGTTTATAGGTGTAAAAATAATGAAAACCAGGTTTCAAGCAGATGTGCTCAGAATTTTGGCTGACACCGTATGTGCAAAATGTTTGCTGCTTCAGGTCCCTAGGGGTGATGCTGTGCTAATGGCAGGTAACCTCTGCTAAATTGTTTACATAAATTGTAGTGGTGTGAAAACTACTTAAGAAATTATTAAACCAAATAAAACCTTATTGGATATGTGAAGTGGGGTGCAGATCCACACACACACACACACACACACACACACACACACACACACACACACACACACACACACGCTCACCTACGTATTTCTTCATTCCAAAAGCGGAGATATAGCTTAATAAAGGGTTGTCATGTTTTATCTCTTATTGTATAACATATAATAATTTGAATCCAGTCAGTGCATTTAATTATTAATTTTTATTGCACTACTGAGTGGTCTCAGTTAGTAGGAATAATGTAACATACTGAATACTCTATACTACTCCATTGCCAACATGATTTTGGCACTAAACCATTTCAGGTTTTCCCATGCCATGTTGCAGGTCCAATATGGGCTGTTTATTTGTATTTGTATAATTCTCCTTCTCCTTAAAAGCCCAACAATGTGCATTTGATGTTCTCTCCTACTTGTAATGGGATTGCTGTCATGCCTGCGCTTGATGTAGGTGGCCTTTCACATGAAGTATGTGCAAGCTATTAATACTTGTTCCCAGCAATTGAAAATTGCTTGCACCACTTTGGGGAAAACTGTACCGTGTGTGCTTTCAGTGGGCCAACGTCAGCATGAGCCTACCTGCACATATTGGCTGCTGCTAGTGCACTGAATATCTCTTCCCATATTAACGCGTGATGGCACAGATTGGGCTGACTTTCTTCTGTACCACGCACCCAGGCTGCAGCCTCAGTGGCTATTAAGGAGAAGCCATTTTTGCAATTCACAGACTCATCATTTATGAGTATAAGTACGCGACAGATGCGGTGTCGTTTCATGGTGCAACCGTTTAACTTCTCTTGAAGCTGCGAGGGTTGAGCGATCGCCAAGGTCTTTTCTGCCCACGGCTACGTCAGGGAGTCACTGAGTCACAGTACACATGTTGTGTAATGCCGTCACGAGAGGCGTGCGAGTGGGAGGGTTATGGACCCCGAGGGGTTCAGTTTTGCAAACGGTAGCAGCAGGTAATGGAGTGTCACTCTGGGCACCTCATTAACCACCCTTCATTTCAGCATTTATTTTATTGCTGTTGGATTGAATAATCCATCCATCATTAAACCTCATATCTATGGTAAATATGTAGGACACTAACTGATGTGTACACCACACTCTCTATGCTGTACTTGCTGGCTAACCATGTGTGGAGAAGCTAAGTCAAATATGAATGAAAATGCAGTGTGTATGTTTGGGGGTCAATTCCTCTGTCCTCTGTTCTTAGGAAAAAAGTTTATGTTTTTGATTTTTTTTAATAACAATGTGTAACATTCAGAAAATTTTAAAAGCCAGTAAAATGGTTTTGCTGATCTTACATAAAGAAGAAAGTCGTTGCAATGAGTTGGTCTGCCATTTTCCCATCCTCTGCCTTTCAGTTTCAGGAGGTACCTCAGTTCGTTCCTGTAATCCTTGATGCTGTTGGTTGTCATAGCAACTAATTGAAAAGCAGCAGAGCTACCATAGTATCTGAAATAATAGATTTGCAGTGTCTTGGAGTAGCAGGATGGTCATTGTACAAGCCAATGATGTGTTCTTTAAATGTTCACATAAGCTGAACTGACCACAAACTCTTTTCTCCGGAAATGTTTGCTGTTGTCCTTTATTGCAGAAGTGAGCTATCTCCCAGAGAGAGTCTTCGCCAGCACAGGTTCCAACGTGACAGTCCACTGCATATTCAACAACCAAAGCCTCAGGGCAAGAAATGTGGTGTGGTGGCTGAACTACCACCAGAAAATTCCAGAAAGCCAGTACGGCATTGTCAACGAGCGCGTGAGCAGCGTCACCCTGCTGTGGGTGACGCCGCCGAAGCGGCGGGGTTACGACGTCCTGCACTGCTGCCAGCGGAGGGGCGAAAAGTCCCTGTGCAGCTACCCTTATGCTCAGATTTACGTGACAGGTCAGCCTGGCCTTACCATGCCCGCTCACCTCCAGCCAGGCTTTGCCCACTCTTGCCTGTGTTGTAACTGTTCTTGTGTAAACCTTGAGCAGACTTCAACATCGCTATATCCTGCGAGACCAATGGCGACCTGTCCTCCATGACTTGCAGATGGAATGCCAGCCGGTGGGCTGAGGTTACTTTCCGTTACAGGTAGGCCACCTACACTGTGTGTGTGTGTGTGTGTGTGTGTGTGTGTGGGGGTGGGGGGACGGCGTTTCCATCAAGCCATTTACAGATTGTCTTACAACAACCGTCTTCACATGAGCTTGCTCTACCATCTTGTTTTCAAAGGAGGGACAACATGCCCTGTGATGTGGTGGAGGAGGAAGAGAGCGTCGCCTTAACAGAGGCGTGTCCTCTTGAGGGGAGGGGCTCCAACAGGTGCACACTGCAGCCCCTCCTCCTGGCCTCATGCTACCTGATGTGGTTAGAGGTGAAGAAAGATGAGGGCATAGTCAAGTCCCGTCCTACCTATGTGACACCCATGGAGCTGGGTGGGTCTGCTAGGTTCTGCCTTTGTCCTTGTTTTGGCTGTATTTGTATCTGACCACATAAGTACATTTTAACATTTCTAATTTATTTTGACTTGACAGTTTTGTACTTGAAGTTTACATGTAAGCTGATAATGTTACAGTGACATAAACTAATGCTTATGAAATAAGGTTTTACATTTTGTGTCATATATAAACAATGTTTATTTAAATTTAATTACTACACTGATCATCATTATTACTGTCATTGTATTAATTATTTTTTGTAAAATGGGATATTAAATTATTTAGCGTTTTGACATTTTCTAAGAGGAATGAGAGGCAGAGGGTTGGCACTGAGTAAAGCACATAGTGGAGAACATCTCCTCTTCTGCAGTAAGACCACACCCTCCATTTGACCTGCGTGCCGTGACCGTCCCAGACGGAGTCCTGAAGGTCAGGTGGAAGCGAAATGAGCTGCCGGCATACAACCTACAGTATGAGGTCCGCTACGCGATGGAAGACTCCGACACACAGTGGAAGGTCAGATGTCCTCCTAGGTTGCCAGCAACAGCCACCATAGCTGTGAATGTATATATTTAATGGTGATTTAAACACATTTATTAATTTCAAATATTTAAAATGGACAAACCAAATGAAATGTGTTTTCTCCTAGTGTTTCGCTCAGAATTTCTCACACTGGTTTTATGGAGTGAATGCAATGCACTGCACTTTTCTCAGCACTCTGGTTTCATTTTGTTAATGTCAGAGGAGTGAAGCGTGAGGTCTTGTTGCAGGTTGTTGGACCTGTGTTCAATGAGTCAGCTGTGGTCCCGGTGTCAGAGCCCTGTGTGCTGTACATAGTTCAGGTGCGCTGCCGGCACTCAGAGGGGCCGGGATACTGGAGCGAATGGAGCAGGCCCTGCAACTCCACCGTGCAAAACTTTAAGGGTCTGGTCACTTTTCCTAAACATGGATCTGCCCAAGTTATTGCATGGGAATTATTGCATGTTTGTTGTAATTTTTGCATTTTATGTTGTAGTGTACCAGTTTATGTTTTAAGTTCTTAATATTCATGATGAGTGCTCCTTTAAGCAATTTAAAGCCTTTATCTTAGAAATTCTTTAATATGAAATAGATTAAAATAAGTCTTCTTAATCATAATTTGTTTTAGCTGTTAATACAAGATTATATATGTTTTTATACAGGTATTTAACAGTATGAGAAATAATATGTTGTATAAGTTTTTCTAGTCCCTTTCAGTGTTTTAAATATAATTCAGTTTATGCAATGAAAAGAACTGAAAAGATGCGTACAAAATGATAATTACATAATTATGAAGAAAATTTCACAAATTTCTTGACATTACCTTGAGGTAGGAACTTTTTAAAGTTGAGAGAAGGCTCCCAAATACAGGAACACTTTGCCAATTGTTTTGGGGAGGAACAGTACCCTCAGGGGCGATATTTAGTGTTTTAAAGACAGTAACTGAACTGAGGTCCGTGTCTGAGGTAGACGGTGTGAAAATTTGCTTGCAGGTGGGTAGTGCATTTATGAAGATGCTAAAGTACATGACATGTGCTTTTAGCCCCTGAACAGGGACCAGATTTCTGGAGGGTGCTCCAGGAGGATCCTGAGTGGAATCATGCAAATGTCACACTCCTTTTGAAGGTGAGGAATCCCCTTAGTCTGAAGAGTTTTATAAAATATTGATTCAACCAATTCTCCATAACCACTCCTCCACTGCAGTAATAACACTGTTTGTGGGTATCATCACTTTCACATTAATAACATTTCACTGTAATGCATTTTAAAGGTTTGGCTCGAATGACTTTAAAACTTAATTTACACAGTTAATGTTCCTAGCACAGTCCTTTTGTGCCTTGTGCTAAAGCTCCGCCTGTGGTGCAGAATTCATCTTGTAGTCAAGGAAAAACCCATGTGCTAGCTTTAATATTACAGTAGAAGGTGCTGTATGAATTTCAGGATCAATGTTTATGTGAGCCCCAGTAGCTCATTGGCAATTAATTTGACATTTTTATTAAGATAGGTAAAAAAGGCTTTACTGCCCAGCTAAATGCAAGGCACAGCATTTCCAGGAGTCAGGACTGTTGTGTGGCCTTGGAGAGAGATTCACAGAAGCAGAGTTCGCCATGAGACGTGTCGGTGTTGTGGCAGACTGCACTTAAAGATGAATCAGGTGTTGGTTACCTAAAAGCCATGTGTCTGATGGGAAGGTACACCAACTCTTCCCCTCTGTCTCTCTCTCCTATAGCCTCTGCCAAGAGAGAAGCGGCTCTTCTGTGTGGAGAGCCTAGAAATTCATCACCAGACACACGGGGGCACCATGTGGACGGAGCGTGTTGGTTTCGTGTCTCAGTACTCTTTCGTCTGGAGTGAAGAGGTCCACACTGTCACCATCTTGGCCGTCAACTCCCTTGGGTCTTCGACCAGGAACACCCACATGACGCTGAGCCGACACAGAAAATGTAAGCTATTTCTAAAGGAAATTCTAAAAGGAATCAGCTTTTGTTCATATGGAATAATTCTTTTATTCAGTCATTGACATTAACTACATTAATCCTCTTACAGAGAACCACTGAAAAGCGGCTGAGACAAACTGGCCATTGTTTGATAGTTTTAACTAATATTTAAACTACATCCCATTGTACACACAATGTAAAAGCACCAAATATTTTTCATGCCAGTTTGGTATTATATTTGTTTAAAATATTGACCATATTTTTCCGGATATCTCTGGAGTGGTGTACTTTGTATTTAAGGGGGAGTTAGTCTAATCACCTGGTCAAAATGGTCAGATCTAAAAGCTTAGGAACCCTCTTTTACCTTACGTGGGGATAATCTTTTTAATGCAGCACCTTTTTACACACATCACCATGAAATCAATAAGCAATTCAAATGTACATACACTCTGTGTTTTTTAAATGAATCCCTAGGTCAGCCACCTCACAAACCAAAACTGAAAAACGTAACACCAGGATAATGTTATTTTAGATGGTGTTATGGGCTACCGGGGATAAGTCACTGCTACACATGCCAGTATCCCAGTACTGTGGGGAACAGGAACTGTCTTGGTTGTCTGGGATTTTGGGGTCATAGGGGTAAACAGAGCTGTGAGTAAACTGTGTTTCTGATACTTAGAGCCTCTTTACTGTAAAGCGAGGGACAATTGCTCTGATACGGTTTGTAAACTCACCTTAGCACAAAGTCATCTACCTCCTCCAGCCAGCCCAGGCAGAACCGTTTTGACCCCTGAACCACAGTCTGTTCTTCAGAGATAAAGACAGTATCTCTTTGCCTGCTTGCTTTGCAACAACTAAAAATTAAATCATACAAAACTTAATTGCTAAGAGGAAATGCAAAATGGATACATTATAAATCTTACAAAACAGTTCTGGTTGTGTGTAGAAATACATTTTCTATACACATGGAGTATGTGTATAAGGAAAGCTTCCATATTTAATTTTTTTATATTACCTTGTCACTCTTACTATGTCCTAGTGCAGAATGCTGCTGCTCGTTTTTTAACGAATAGCCCAAGATGAGTTACATTTATTCATTTAACAGACACTTTTATCCAAAGTGACTTACAACATTTCACATACATGTTACAATGTATAGCAAGCTTGTGCTGAGTGTCTTGCTCAGGGACACACCTGGTGGATTCAAACCAGGAGACTTCTGCATCCCAGCCTGACGTCCTGCCCATTGAGCCACCAGGCCGCCTGTGTTGCCCCAATTCTGCAATCCTACACTGGCTCCCTGTTTGCTTCAGCATTGATTTTAAACTCTTATTATTTGCTTATATGATTTACTGTATGGCGGCACGGTGGCGTGGTGGTTAGCACTGTCGCCGTGCACCTCCAGGCCTGGGGTTCAATTCCTGCCTTGGCTCTGTGTGCATGGAGTTTGCATGTTCTCCCTGTGCTTGGTGGGTTTTCTCCGGGTGCTCCGGTTTCCTCCCCCAGTC
>JABJVR010000310.1:0-14428 GCA_025773905.1 Chitala chitala | reverse complement strand
TTTTTGCTTTTTCTATTTTTTTTTTTTTTTTTTTTTTTTTGTAACACTGTTTTCAAATGTTTTTTTTTTTTTTTTTTTTTTTTTTTTTTTTTTTTTTTTTTTTTTTTTTTTTTTACCATCCTGAATGGAAAACGAACAGTGTGTGCAGTTCCAGTCACGCATCTGTGAAAAATGTTTCAGTCAGGGAAAAAAACAGTTCAGATTATTCATTTTCATTTATTTTAATTATATTTAGCGCAACCATTCTGAGGGTGTTTGAGTGGAGTTGGTGTAGTGCAATGGACAATTCCCTCAATCTCTGCAGATGTCACCCAGAACTGCATCTCCTTTGGGTTGTTATATTGTTTCAGCTGTGAATATTTCTGATAAAGTTGACTTCTGGTTGCTGTACCTTTCTAAGGGAACATAAAACCTCTCTGTTTTCCAGCTAATACCACTCGGATTTTTGAGGGGACAAGAATAGTGAAAACAGGAATGGTATGTGCCTAAACATGCGTGTGGATTTTTTTACAAACTGTGCCCAGCAGATGGGGTCATAATGATGTAAATTCAGACTTGATCATTTTTTACTGAGTACTTGGTCACTTATTAACTGTATAGCTTCATCATCTTTAATTACCATGTATTTAATTTTATTTTTCAGTTTTATTTAAATGTATTCGTTATTTTCAAAATATCTGGGACGTTTAATTTATTAGTTTATTTTTCTTCTTCCAACATTCTCCCTTCTTTCTCATTCATTGCTTTCATTTCTGTTTCACATTTCTCTGTTTTTTAGCCAACAGCTTCAGCTTCCTCTGCAGACATGGCCCCCATCAGCTCTGGTTCTTCAACCTGGACCTCATCGGGCCTGCCTTTCTCCTTTGTTTCCATGGCGACCGGGATTGGGCCATCCTCCAGTGGCAGTCAGGCCACGGTGGCATCTGTGGTGACCAGCACCCTGCTGGCAGGGCTGGGGTTCAGTGGCGGGGTCATCACATCCTTTCCCAGCTCCATGTGGCCCACGCGAGCCCCACCCTCCTCATCTGGCCCCACCAGACAAACAGCCAAGCCCGTGGTGCCTGCCTCAGAGTCTCCATCATCCCAGGGCTCTGATGCTGATGCCATAACAACAGATGCCGAGGGAGTCCAGGAAGGTGAGAAGGGTAGAAAAGGTCAAGGAGAAGAGGGAGAGGAAGAAGAAGAAGGGGAAGAAGGAGAGGATGACAAGGCGAAAAAGGAAAAGACAGCACAGGAGGGGATGAAAACGCAGCTGAACAACACAGTGGCCAAAGAGCACACAGAGACAGCTCCTACATCTACAGCCAAAGAGAAAGACCCAGAGAAATCCGTAATTAACGGTACAAAGGTGGAGTCCTCAGCTACACCATCTGGTGATTTGAGCAACCAGCTACTCAAAAACACACAGACTCCCATGACCCTTGACCAGGAGCCCAGTACCAGGGAACCAGAGAACAATACCCTTAAGGTCCATGTGCAAGACGGCCCAACTGCTGACACCAACCAAAAAAGTTATGACAAGAACCACTGGCCTTTTTCCATCCACACAGGTGAGTGAAGGTGGCCTGTTCCAAGGTGAACACAGGCAGACAGAAGCAGGCCTGAAAGGACCTTAGATTTTATTTAAAATCCATGTACAATTTTTTAAACGATTAAACATTTTAATTAATGGAACGGAAAGCAGAAGGCATTCATTCAAATGTAGAAAGGGTTAAAAACAACTTCAATGTACTATTCACTCATTACACCTACAATTAAATGTTATTGAATAAACATAGGAGAAGGAATAAGTAAAAGAGGCAGCAGTTTCTCTTCATTGAATTAAACGTGTGTAGGTAATTAACGATTATTTCTATCTTAAGGCAAAATTGACCTCTTACTATCTCTCTAGTCAGGATACAGTTTCATAGCATTTAAGTGGGCTTTCCCCAATAAGCACTTTTCAGCACCATTTACCTGATTAGGTAAATAATGCCTCCCTCATGTCAGTAGCTAAGTACCTGAGAGTCAGGTGTACACAGGAGTGCCTTCTTCCAACAGCCCCAGTGTTTTTCCATTGTGTACGTCTGTCATATAAAAGGGCTCAATGGCACAGCATTATTATAAGCAATGTTCTTTTTCCAGTGAAGGTCTAACCTCTCACTGTTCAGCCTGTGTATTCTCCAGATCGCTGCCCAGTGGTTGGCTTGTCTGTATTTGTTTCTCATTCTACCTGGATAGTAAGACAGGACAGGTGTTTGAAGGTGTGCTGGGGCTAAAATGTGCCTCTTCAGGCTGCCCTACCAGCACCCTTATGCAGGTGTCGCAGAGCCTGCTCTGGTAGAAAGTCACCAGGACTCGATAGGGCAATGGTGCACTAAGGAACAGAGGCATATTTGCAGGTGATCATAGAGGTATGGGTTCATATCACAAAGAGAAATGCAATTTGGAGTGGCCTGCTCTTCTTCCCTTTATCGAAAGATGTACAGGAGTAGAGAAGCCATGACTGCTATTCACTTGCCATGGACAAGGTGGCCTCTGTCAGGTTCTGGCAGTTTCCAGGTGCTGAATCTTGACCCCAGAGGGGGTGAGGAGAAGGCATACTGTGCTTTCTTACAAGTTAACAAGGACCTGTTCTTCCTAAGTGCTGTTGGATGGAGAAAATAGGCACTGTCTGTCAAGGCTGCTGTGAGATCCACCTCAATATATTGCACTTGTCCCATCCCCTACAGAGCAGAACAGTATTTTCAACATGACCAAGCACCCCCTTCATGCGTCCAGCAGGACGGATTGGCTCATCCTGCTGCTGGCGGTCTCCGCCCTCATCTTTGCCTGCCTCATCCTGCTACTGGTGGCATTGGTCTATTGGAGGTAAGGCCCACTCGTCTAATCGCTGTCAGTAAGCACAGCTTCTACGCTTCCAAGGCAGCCTTGCATGCCGTCAATACGACTCTGTGCCGTGCAGCTTTCAGCCGGAAGAAGCGAGCACTTAAAGGTGTCTTGTGGACTTTCATTTAAGCCTTTTCATCAGCCTGATAGCCCTGTGGAAAACAAAGCGTGACGGGTCAGCGGTACATGATTGCATGCTGGTGGCAGTTGTCTTGACCGTGAATGGTCTTGGCCTTCCTCTGGGAAGTCTTTTAGCTGCAGCTGTCAGCACAGAGCCGTGTCTCCAAGATGAATGCTGCTTGTCCTGCGTAACTCAGGCTTACTGCTGTCCACTGCCAATTAGGAGGAGAGACAAAATTAGTGACGCACCATTTCTATTGTTGGGTTTTACCAGTTTTTCAACTTTCTTTTCAGTTCAGTATTTGCTTGGCGCTACTTGAAATAAACTTTATTCACATTATTGTAAAATTGTAATTTTCTCAGTTACCATTTTTCAGTTTTAAAAGTTACAGTGCTTCCGCTCGGACTTTATCTTCACTCAGATGGAGGGGAAAAAAAATTCTTCATCCAGTATTTGCAATAATGTGTAATTAATATCTGGTTGCCATGGGAAACCAAGCACCTTATTTGCTTACAGAAAGGCTTTTGCCTGAACTAGACACTTTTTCGGGTTCAGATGGCCAGTTACATCCCTTTAACTTATTACTCCTTTCATTATCAAAACATAGTTGTCAATTACCCTGGCCAGAGTTGTAAACATGCCTGTCCTCCATACTCCTCTGTTTTTAAAGTCCCTATGAGCTGCTCTGTGGTTCACCTAGGGGGACACTTCCACAGGACCCAGGGGGCTGGGTGGACTAACACACCATCTGCTGTCTCTCACCATGCAGCGTTGAAATGCTGGCAGCTGAGTGATTGGATAGGATGGATGTTTGCCCCTCCCCCCATTGAGCCCTGGCTCTGTGGCAGACCCTCAGGGGCAGAAGACCTAGTTGGCTGTAATTACTGTCAGCTGTACAAATCAGCCATGTGACTGATCCAGAAATATGTGCACTCGCGTACATACTCACAGACGCTCGGACACATTAATGAGGAGGAGCACAGTAAATTGGCTTTTTACCCATATTTTTGAAGACATTTGAAGTAAAGGGCTAGGTTATTTATACAGCATACTATAAACATAAATTGATTAAAAGTTTTGATATACCTCTTTGTTTGGTGGAAATATTTGTTTTTTGTTGTCCTATGCAGCCAAGATAACAGAAAATAAGAACAGCATGAATGCTTGGTAGAGAAGTCTGTCTGATCTTTAGAGCAGTTCGAGGTTTGTGGCCCAGCTGTGCTCTCAGGCCATTGGCCCAGATTTTTGCGCTTCACCTTCCTGTTTAATGAGCTGCAGCTGTGCCTTGTGGGAGCCCGGGGTCACATGATCGCTCTTTCAAGGACTCCTGTACAAGTTTCTTCAGAACGCTGCTTGACGAAGAGGAGGGCGGGGTGGAGGGAGGAGGATGGGTCAGTGACTTTGCCGGGAGTGTCCATCAGAAGCCCGGAGCAGTAAATGTGCTTACAAAAGCATCGAAGGCAGGACGCGGCCACTTCGAAACAGTACGTTCGGCATTACACTAAAGAGAACTGCATAAAACGGCCTGTGATTCACAAAGTTGCCAGTTCAGTGGTGAGATTTACAGCATCAGTGAACAACCAAAAAAGAAAGCCCATTTCAAATGTCAGACAGAGGGAGCAGCCTAGATTTACATCTGCAAAGGTTTTCTGTGCTTCACATTAAACAGTCTGGTACACATAGAAAAGTGTGCACCTTTAACAATGCTAGTGCTCCTTGTCGTCTTTAAAGCTGTGCTCAGAACATCCCTTAGATTGACAGAAGTCATGAAGAGGTTGACAGGGCTCGCTTTCTGTTATTGTACACCAGTCATTTCTATACATCAAGATGTCTTACAAGGATTTGGACAGAGAAGCACCTGTCTGATTTGCCTGAGTGGTCTCCACCTTCCAGGTCTCCAAAGTAAAGGTCAAGAGTGTGCACAGCATACGGAAATGACTGATGGTGCTCACGTCGTGGAAAATTGTCTGTGGTGCATGAGTGAAAGCTTGTGACAGCTTTTAAACCTCCCTTTTGGCTGAGGTTGTAGAAGGCAGAAGACAATCAGGTGGAGTTGTGGCATCTGAAGTGTGCTGTGCCCTCCCATTTGTCCAAACACTGTTGAATTTTTTTTTGCCATATCACCTTTTGTTTCCGCATATTTTTCTGTATAATTCTTCATACGGGCTGGTTGGTTTTGGGGTTGAGAATGGTAAGGGTAATTACCTACAGATGGTCAAGGAAAACCTGATCCCAGCCAGGCACATGTTTGTGCAGTCAGGCCTGTGCCACCATGTGAACTTTGCCCTTCTCCATGGCTTGTTTGGTGTGGCGTGGCAGGGCAGTCTCCTCGACAACAGAGGCGTTACACAGTGCAGGTCTCCTCAGGGAGCCCGTCAGCCTGTTTCTCTCAGAGAGCACCAGCTGGTTATCCTCACTCACCTTCCCCAAAAGGCCAATGCCGATAACGTACTGAGGAGAGACCGCAGACACTCAGCCCTTTCATGTGAGAGTGGAACACGGAAGAGTTTTATCGCTGTGAATTTGGTGAGAACCGCTGACAAACCCTTTCCCTTTGTTTTTTTTCTGAAATCTGAACAGCGTTTAAATGGGCTTTTATTTTCCCCTGTCTACGCAAAGCAAGTTACATCGGTGTGCTTCAAAAGACCTTTGTTTGTGTTCACATGAGTCTCGGTGCCTGATCAGCTGGAAAGAGCTGCTTTTCCCTTTTAATGGTTTAAACGGCAGCACAGGATTGACTTCAGGCTGCTTACTGTGGGTTGTGTAACTGCTTTATTGACATGTAGGTTATTTTTAAAGAGGGAGGGAAACAAAGACGGATTGATGAGTGAAGGAGCAGTGGAAGCAGGTGCAGAAAAGGAGAGTATTAGTGTAGCAGGAATGCAGTTCAATGCTAATAGCAATGAGGCCTGCTTTACCCATGCAGGAGGGCCCGCCCCTCTTGGGGTAGCTGTGAGCAGGAGAGGCTCTTTTGATCCTCAATTCCCAGTGAGTGTTTGGGTCCTTGGGGAAGCCTTTGTTGGCCCCTCCCCTGGCCCTGCCTCCAGCCCCTCCTCCTCTGTATCCTCACTTCTAGTGTAGGCATCATGTAGGCACCAGCAGCTACTGTTCTTTCCTTTCTCCTTTACTTACTCCTTCCCTTGCTCCTGCGCCCTACTATTCATGATGACCAGCGTCTGCTCTTTTCTGTGCTTTGTGTACAGGTAGGGGGAAGACCTGCTAGGTCTGCTCTGCTGGTAGCTTGAAGCTTTTGAGACTGAAGCTGGGGCAGCAGTGCACTGCCCATGACATGATTATGCATTGATCTTCATCCTCACATCAGCTTGTGTGTCTGACCTTAATTTACTGACATGAGTTTGAGATTTTCAATATTCTGTGCATTGGTTGTTTCTAAACAGTTTTTTATACGTGCTCTTAATTTTTGCTCAGTATTATATGGGATATTTTTTCTGGAATTTGTGAATCCTTCAGTGGATTTCTTACCTCTGTACTAGAACTTTAATCTGTATGTGTTCATGTGAGAAATAAATGCCTATGCATATTTCTTTGAAAGAATTTTGCTGTTTGTCCCATCTGGGAGAGGTGTACAGTCTTGGGTTTTGCTGTGAGGGATGTTGTAATCATTGCAATTCTGCAGGAGGCCCATACAAACTTTGAGATCCTGTGCAGGTACTCGCAGTCTTTGAGATCTTGTGAAAGGTCCATGCAGACTTTGGGATCCTGTGGGAGGTAGTTGGGGACTTTGAGATTTTATTTTATTTTATTTTATTATTTTTTTTTTTTTGGAAATTCAGTGGCATAGTACTGATGCTTTGGACCTCACAGTAACACCAGTTATTAATTGGCTTCCTGGGTTCCCCTTCTCCCTCATGCTGTTCCTCAGGAGGTTCTTCCAGACAGCTCACTTCTACGTAGAAGACAGCAGCTCACCCCGTGTGGTGGCCCACGAAAACACACCTGTCATCTCCATCCTAGGTAAGCCATCCTCTCCCTCTCTTGTCACAGGAGGAGAGACATATCTGTTTTGTGTCTTTGTGTTTTTCCACCTCCCCCCATCCCATTTGTACCCAAGGAAATATTTGCCATGAGTAAATATTTTCTATTCTGTGCTTTGGTTCTGCATTCATGTTGAATAAGTAAGCTGATACTGCCTTGTGCCTCAGTGACAGGCTTTACCGTAACCCGCTGATGTGTGACTGCTCCTCCATAAAAACCACGGAGGGCTATATCCATGTTTTTAAATGTTTCAATCTAGAACGATGTATAATATGTGTGAGTAGGTGTGTGTGTATGCTTGTGTGTTTTACTGCGTGTTTTACTGTGTATGGTATGTAGGTAAGAGCCCAGCTGAAGTTAAAACTTAATCAGCAATTATTTAAACGTGTTTAAAATAATTTGTTGCCATGCTTGCCAATATAAGTTGTGTTCTGCAGTTAGAATATCACTTTTTTTTTTGTCTGCTAACATAAAATATAGTTTATGGAATCCTGTGTTGTGTCAGGCCTGTGTCATGATTGCTGGAGGCTTTGAGTAAAAAAAGCCAGTTGTCATGGTGAACCTTCTAAATGGACTTTTATTTGACCCCTGTTTATGTAATTTGACTTCTTATTGTGCAAAGGTAAACAGTCGGGGCGTGTTTCACATAAAAGCACATGCGCATGAATATGATTGGTTTATAGTTTACAAAAAGGTCCATCTTGCACCAGACCTTTTTCTGTGAGTAAAGGGGCAGGGGGGTGGGGCTTGTGCCCACGGGAGGAAGCACAAACACTACAGACCTTCTTTGCCTTTCTGCAACAAATTGCACCATTAATGTGCCTCTGTACTTTTGTACTACTCAGGAGACCTCCTGGTAGTGGCACCTAGCAGTCATGCACACCTTTCAGGCCTTTAGAGCAATGTCTTCAGTAGGGAGGGAGCTGACTTCCCATAACCATTTTAACATCTGCTTCATAGATCGCACATTGGTGGTAAACAGTAGGACAGATTTTCCACCCGTACTTCGTCCTGAAAATTAATTGCTTCCTGTCAGATAACAGCCAGGTGAAAAAAGTCAGAGAACTTCAGAGAATTTAGCCATTACACCAGGGTATTTCCAAAACCATTCATTGTGTTCTGGAACTAATGTGTAATAATTAATTAATAATTAAGTATTGTATGGATACCAGTTTCACCGGGGAGTCTCACCTGATATCCGTCATATTATAGTCAACAGCAACCAATAAACTTTTTAAGTGTCTCAGTTTGTTCTTTCAGTTTGAATCGTCCTGCCTGGTGTTTCTTTCCTCCATTTTTTCAGATGTTCCAGACTGGTGCCCCTTTTCTCTTCCATGTGCAGATTCCCAATTCCTTGACATCCAATTTGTGCATTGCTCCGTTTCCAGTTTTTCCTTTCTCTAATGATAATTAGTTACTAGAAATTGAAAGGTACTTGCTGAAAATTGTAGCGTCTTTTGCAAAAGCATATGATTTTGGTTCCATACATACTGCATAATTGAGTTTCCATGACTGTTTACATCTTCATTGTTGAACAAATGTCTGTTAAATGTCATTTTTTTTGGTTGTTTTGTGCATAATGCACTTACCGAATCCATTTGTGTTTTTTGTTTTGTTTGTTGGATTCACATATTTAGAGGTAAAATGCTTTTATTATTGTCAAGAAATTATGGCTTCAAAAAGCTTTAGTCCTTTTGAATCTTAATTACAGTATTTCTTTGTATTGTTTCAGTTTCCAAGACTAGCTTTGTTTAAGTGTCTTGGTTATGAAGTTATGAAGCAGAAATGTGTAAACGAAGTCATATTTCTAAAACATCAGTGAATGAAACTTCAGATGTCGAGGCTGTGTGAATGGGTGTGTGTGTGTGTGTGTGTGTGTGTGCTTGCTTGCTTGCTTATTCCCTGCACATAAATGTGCATCAAGGTGCAGCTGTGATTTTGCACACCTGCAGAGGTGTCAGACGATCACGCGAGCCTCATGTTCTGAGCACCATATGTAGCAGCCTTGGAGCTACTGCTGGGTCAGCTAACTGTCTCTCCAGGACTTGCCTAATCTTCTCATATATGTACATCCCTGTGTGACTGAATCCACTTGGGATCCCACGGCATATGGGCACTTTACATAGTACCACTAAATTGTTCAGATAGTACCACTGCTAAGTATATGTAAAATTACAGACAAGCCCAGTTAATAACGTTGATCCACTACCCAAAAGGGTGGATTACTTTAGTGTACACGGTGCGGACGCCTTGTTTCACAATCCTCTAGGATTTAAGAGTAGCTGACTTACTACAGAGTGTAAACAGTCAGGAATGTTGATGTGTGTTCTGAGACAAATACATTAGAAGGAGTCCAAGTGTCAGTCTCATTAAGACTCTGGTCGTTTGCCTCTTCTGTACGTGTTAAAGTGGGGGGGGGAAAGCTTGCAGATTGAGCATGAATCATTAATGTAGTGCCGTGAAGTAAAAGCCAGAGGTTCACCTCACCTGTATGTGACACTGATGGCCTTGAATTATCCATGTGTACATTTGTCACTGTGAACTATTCAAGGTGTCATAGTGAGTCTCTCTCTAGAGCAGGGGTGTCAAACTCAATCGCACAGGGGGCCAAAACTCAAAGTACACTTTAGGTCGCGGGCCAAACAGGATAAACATTTATTTAACAGACTGAAACTAAACATTTTTTGAACATAGATATGAATCGAAACAGACAAGATACAATATTATTTCAAAATAAATAAACTTAAACCTAAAATAACTTAAAATATTTTGCTCTCCATAAAAATATCTCCTGTCAAAATTATACAAATTCAAAATACGAACATACTGCAAAAAATCTGAAAAAATAAATGAAAATTGTGCTTTTAAGTAAAAGTTAAAATAATAACAAATCAAAACAAAAAAAGGCTCTTTATTCAGAATCAACTTTTCTCTTGGTCATTGTTGGGGGCTAGTTTTGACTTGAAATTAAGATTATATACATCAACAGACACTTGATTGATCTGACGTAATTGACGCGGGAATGATCGCAGGTAGCCTATCGTTCGGTAAAGCGGCTGTTGCGCTGCATTATGGGATTTGTAGTTTTTGTTATCGGCGCTTCATATCGCAGGGCCATTAAAAAAAAGATATATAAAATGATCTCGCGGGCCGGATATAATTGTACGCCGGGCCGGATGTGGCCCGCGGGCCTTGAGTTTGACACATATGCTCTAGAGCTTGGAGTTTGTTTCATGGTTTATATACTTTTCATTACTTATGCCTTTATACAGTCCTTTGTCCTTATTTTTTCCCTCCTCAGATGACATGGATGCGATTCCAGTCAAGCAGTTCATCAAACATGTCATGGAGCTCTACTCAAATAATCAGCATGGCTTTTCAGAAGAGTTTGAGGTGAGGGTTCACCCCTCTGTGCCATCTCCACAGATTTATGTTGACTTTGAAAGGGAATTCGAATGCGGGAACATGTGTCATCTGGTGGGCTACAGTGAATCTGTTTCATGGAGCGAATTTCTATAAACCTTCATGTTGGCTTTGTCTGCAGGGTGTTAGAGGGTAGGTCTGAAATGCAGAGACAGTAGTGAGCTCTTACTTTGCCCTTGATTTCACTGCACCTTGGGTCCAAAACAAGAAAAGTGTGTGTGTGTGTGTGTGTGTGTGTGTGTGTGTGTGTGTGTTCGTGCATGTGTGTGCGCGTGTGTGTTCGTGCGCGTGTGTGCAGTGTGTGCGTCTGTCCTAATGGTGAGACCAGATGGCAATGGAACCAAGCAATCATGATGCTCATTTATACCCCCCTGCTGGCTGGCTGGTCTGTCCCAAACACTGAGTCACACCAGGCATATTAATGCGCGTAACAAATATTTACCTCCTGAGAGTTGCCTGTAATTGGGGTTATCAAAAGCATAGCAAGAGTATAAATAATGTATGAATCCCATGGGCTGCGCCATTGATCACAGCTGTGTCTCTGCAATGATCAAATAGTAAGTGATCGTCCTCAGGCGCAATCTTTGTGCCCTTTTATTGTTTACGGTGTAGCATTATGTTTTTATAGATGTGAGGTGAAGGCAGTTTGCCGCATGGGGTATGGCAGCATTGACAGCAAGTGGAGCACCAGGCCGCCAGTATATTACTTACTTCATTCTGCGATGTTTAAATGCTACGACATTCGTTATTTTCTTGACTTGCTCCATCCTGAATTGTCGACCTCAGCAGGTCTCTGCCACTGTTGGTTTAACTCGCGCTTTTATGTCGCCAGAAGCAGAGGGAAGAAACGTTTGAGATAAGATGATGGAGGGCTGCATCGGGCTCTGCATCAGTGCTGGTTCTTTGGAATGAGCTGGTTCTGCAGGGTGTTAAAATGTTTGTAATGAGGTTATTGTTAAGAATGTAAGAGGTTTAACTCTACGATCCCCACACTATCATGGGTTGTGTTCAGACGTTTCTATACAAAGAGATGGAAGGGCATCTTTATGTTGGGCTGAAGATGGTACTGACACCCAAATGCCAATCAGTCAGTTGGTGCGTATCAGTCAAAAAGAACAAAACAAGTGTCATGGGTCCAGACAACACAAAGAACATGTTCTTGAAATTGTCGGCGGGCTGGTGGCTCGAGAGGTAGAACGCGCACTGAGATGCGGAAGTCTCCCGATTTGAATCCCGCCTCACCAGGTGTGTTCCTGAGCAAGACACTCTGCACTACCTCCATGTGTGTCAAAGAATGGCTGCATGCTGCTCCCCCAAGGAATTAAATGCAAAGAACAAATTTCCCCGTTGTGGGACTAATAAGGGATTAATAATTTGTAATAAATAAAATTAACCCCTATGTTTGGTTGATTTCATAGATACAGCATGTAACATGCCAGAGTGGTTTTCAAAGTTTTTTTCACCTTAAAGCTCCATTAAACCGTGCACACCTGCTTGCCGTGAAGATGTCGAAGGCACTGATTCAGGCTTTGTGCTCCTCTTGTGCCTTGCTGTTCTCCTGAGGCCTGAGCAGTGCGAGGGGGCGGGGCGTTGCATCACCTTCCACTGTTGTTTCCCCCAGGCGGTCCAGCGCTGCACGGCCGACATGAAGATCACAGCAGAGCATTCCAATCACCCCGACAACAAGCACAAGAACAGATACATCAACATCATCGCCTGTGAGTGGGCGCCGTCCCTCCCTCCCGTCTCTCTTCGAGGGCTTGAAATAAACCGAGCGTTAAAGTCCTCCAGAGCTCCTCATGGGCACGGTTCCGGAGGCTGAGCGTGTCTTCTCGCTGACGATAATGATTGGCTTTCCCCTGTCCTTCACGGTTCTTGTGCAGATGATCACAGCAGGGTGAAGTTGAGGCCGCTGGCAGGGAAAGACTCCAAACACAGCGACTACATTAATGCCAACTATGTAGACGTAAGCTGTTTCCTTTGTTGCACTCACCAAACTCTTACATCGAGAAGCCCAAGGTTTGTTCTGTGCGAGACAGGAGACCATGTGTGTGGTCCTATATCCGGACTCTTCTTTTGTGTAATTTCCAGGGTTATAACAAGTCCAGGGCTTACATTGCTGCCCAGGGCCCTCTGAAGTCCACCTTTGAAGATTTCTGGAGGATGATATGGGAGCAAAACACAGGCATCATTGTCATGATCACAAACCTTGTGGAGAAGGGAAGGGTAAGCGCCTTGCTCTCTTAAATGCAGCATAGCCCCGGGCCTGGATACAATTCATCACATTCACTTTTAGAATTGTGAAGAACTAAAACTCCTCTTCTTAAACTTTGCCACTTCAGAGCTGTCAGTAATAAAATATCCTAAAACGCTGCCAAACACATGTTCACACAGCAAGTCTAACGGGACTGAAGGGTACGTTATGGGGCTCGTTTGAACCTGTCGTGTCAGTAACCATGGTCGCTCCTCCGGTTGTCGTGCAGAGGAAATGCGATCAGTACTGGCCCACGGAGAACAGCGAGGAGTATGGGAGCATCGTAGTGACGCTGAAGAGCACAAAAGTACACGCCTGCTATACGCTACGACGGTTTCTTCTGCGGAACACCAAAGTCAAGAAGGTTTGGTCGTGTTTTCATTTCAAGCGCTTTGAGGCATGCTGTTGCAAAAGGCGCTATATAAAAATTAATTGAATTGAATTGAATTGTCAGCTGTGGTCTTGTGATGCCAAATGAACAAAGATGCCTTACAGTTTACACATTGATGTTTTGTAAACTGCCTTATCTTTGTTTTCTTAAGACTTCAGTTTTTGATGGATCGATTAAAGTTACACTGCCTCTTGCTGGTGTCGTGTGTGCAAACCGTTGTTTTGCCACCGCAGGGCCAGAAGGGCATGCCAAAGGGGCGGCAGAATGAGCGCACTGTCATCCAGTACCACTACACACAGTGGCCTGACATGGGTGTGCCAGAGTACACACTGCCAGTGCTCACTTTCATCGGCAGGTCCTCGGCCGCGCAGACACCAGGCATGGGCCCGATGGTGGTGCACTGTAGGTACGCTGGCCGCTGCGGGCACAGCTGTGGCACTTAGCTCGCAAGCATACAGAACATGTCGTTTTATCTTCACTTCATGTTACTTACCTCTGAACTTACCTCCAAGAAATTTCCCCACTTTCTTTCACTGTTTCCATTTGACTTAACAGAGGCTATAGTTACGCACTGAGCTGTGTCGAGTAGCGCTACATGTAAAATGGGCACAGTACGGACACACGTGCCAGGCTCATTCAGATTTGCTGCGAATACTGTGAAATGACTGGCATGAACCCCCCCCGCAGCGCTGGAGTTGGTCGGACAGGGACCTACATTGTGATTGACAGCATGCTGAAGCAGATAAAGGACAAGGGCATAGTCAATGTGCTGGGATTCCTCAAACACATCCGCACCCAGCGCAACTACCTGGTCCAGACAGAGGTAGGCCATTTGCTGAATAACTGTGTGTGTGTGTGTGTGTGTGTGTGTGTGTGTGTGTGTGTGTGTGTGTGTGTGTGTGTGTGTGTGTGAGAGATACCTAAGTGTAGTACCTGCATGTGCTCCATTATTAGCACACACACACACATTCATATATGTACATGTTCAGTATTTAGTCATTATTCTTGTGTGACAAGGAGTGTAATGTAATAAATAAAATCAGTGGCCCTGTCCTAGCTGGTATTCTGCTCATTAAATTGATTGATCGATTTTCAAAATGTCCCTTAACTCCACTTATGTAGTATGCAGTTTCAATAAATTGACATACTTCTGCATTGGGATTTCTCCACATTCTTGTCTGGGAAAACGATAAATGATATTTAGCATCTCTCCTGTGATCAAGAATTCTGTTTTTCTACATAAAAGCCAGCCGATTTGACAGGAACCAAGTGAGATTCGCAAGAACGCCCACCCCCCCCCCCCACACTGGGTTTTACGGGGTGCGGCGGTGTTTGATGTCAGAGAGTTAGGCCAACACCGGCCCCTGAGGTTCCG
>JABJVR010000309.1:0-21452 GCA_025773905.1 Chitala chitala | reverse complement strand
TCTCTCTCTCTCTCTGTGATAAACACATCAGAAGTCTTGTGTAAGCAAATGTATCAAGTACCTCCACCTGGGTGAAGTATTGATTTTCTTCTTTTTTTTAACTGCAGCCAGTGCATGAAAGTAAAAGATAGCTTTATAAGAAGGCTCAAACGAGTGAATGTGTTATTCATAAAACTATCAGCTATTTAGTCATTCAATCAGCCATTAACAACAGATTGAATTTATGTAGTGCCTTTCCACATAGCAGTGTTTTATGTAGTCCTTAGCGAGTACATGCTGTGAAATTTGGTGAGTCAGCTTCCGTCAATGGAGACTGGAAGAAGAAAAAAAAAAAGTCAGATGTTTGTATATGTTTGATGCCATGTGCATTGTCGATGTAAGTTCTGCAATCTCTTGCTTGCGACATTTAGGTCTAGTCTTTCCTATGATCCTCAGGCTCTTTGTACTGAAACCTTCACCAGGACAACTGCTAGTGGATACTGAGTTATTTGTGTTATTATTTACTATGTCCCTGCTTGGAAAAACAAAAGTGAAAAAGATGAAATAAAGTGATTCTAATTACCGTCATTATGATAACTGATGCCTCGCTGGTTCAAATCTTGTTTCCGGTCTGTGTGCATGGAGTTTGTATGTTCTCCCTGTGCCTTGTGAGTTTCCATCAGGTACTCAGGTTCCCCCCCATAATTTTAAAGTTATGAAGACTGAATGGCATTTCCAAATTTCCCAAAATATGTGATTGAATATGTGTGTGTGTGTGTGTGTGTGTGTGTGTGTGTGTGATTGCTTCTGTCATGGGTTGGAACCCCATTGAATGGTGTCCTCTGCTTTGTGCCCTTAATAATAATCTCTGAGATAGGCTCCAAGACCCCAGTGATCCTTCACAAAATAAGAAGTATGGAAAATGGATGGAATATCATCACATGGACAGACGGTTTAAAACATCGATGAGAAGAAAAAAAAAATTGTAATTTATGTAAATCTACCAGGCATGCAAGAGGTTTGCCATACTTCACACAACATCAGCAGGACGCCACCATTTGCTTTGAAGCACTCAAAGTTCCTCTTACCATCCTTTTTGTCTGTGAAACCATCATGCATCACAGTTGGCTACTTTGATGGAGAACACTACACCTCTCCCTGCTTCGTAACCTCACCGGCACAGCCAATACGCACACATACACGCTTTTGTCAGGCTGGCATTTCAATAAAAACAGTGTTTTTTTTTACTGATCTCAGTACTTTGAGCGTTTCTTTTTGATTTAAGGCTAATGCAGACTCTGTTAGTAAGGAACTGACCTTAAAATGAATGGAGGGGCATGCTGGGATACACAAAGAGTGCATTAGGCAGTAAAGGGCTTTCTCCTTGATTTGGATCAACATTCCTTTTATCCCACCATCTCTCCAAATTCGCACTTTTCCTTCCGCTAAAAGGGCACGCGCGCACACGCACATGCTCACACGGCATGTCAAATGAGCAGGAAAAAGCTCGGCAATCAAGGAAGAAAACAACTGAAATGAGCACAGAGGAGAGATGCCGGGGAAGATCTAGCCCCATTCTTCTATCACAAACCATTTTCCCATGACTGGAACAGTGCCATTTCAGACATCCCACAAAATCTAATAAACAGAAGAAATTTCATTTTGGTTGGTTTAAACCTAATCGTTATATTCTTTGACTTGCCCCATTTGTGGCCTGACATGTTATTCCTAGTCACACGCTGATCTTCAGACCTCTAATTTATATACATGCTCATTTAAAATATGCAAGATGCTGTAATTATATACAAATGTGTGTGTGTGTGTGTGTGTGTGTGTGTGTGTGTGTGTGTGTGTGTAACGTATTGTAAAAGTGCACAGCATGCATTGACATATATGTCCTTCCCATGTCAGCAATTACCTTAATGCACCCAGTTCATGAGCTGCTTATAATTATACACATTTGCTCCTGCTTGAACAATCTTTAGAAATGCAAAGCAACAAATATTTAGTTTAAAAATAGTCATTCTGACAAATGTTTGTAATCACAGCATTCACTTTTTGCCAAGGGCGGCACAGAAAGTAATGCCCAAACAACAGGACAGGCACAGGTCACATGTCATTGTACAGTAAACCTGAGGAAGACTCCAATGTAAGAGTGAGTACAGTGATGCAGACCTCACTTCACATGTGCAGGACCCATAATGACTACAAGTTCTTATGGCTGGTGACCACCAACCTGAAGGTGTCCCTCAGGCTTGCAGAAGGACTTCCTGTCAGAACCAGCCCCAAGTCAGGGCCTGACTCATCAACAGGAAATAATGCCCCACATCACAGTCTCATCACCCATTGAACTCAGCAGATAATGTATAACAAATATTAATAAGCAATAATTGTGTGAGGACATGTATGTATTAGTAACACTGGCATGCCATTCACAGTGCATACTGCCTTATGATCTGTTTTGTGTGTGCGAGATAAGGTACACACCCCACCTGCGACTTTGATCAGTATAAGCAGTGTGAAGAGAAAAGAATTTAATTCATAAATGCTTATTGTTTCGGCTGAAATATCCTACATTCCTGTTCCAGTGAAAGCAGCTTTTGTGCCTTGTCAAGAAATCATTAATGCTCCATAGAGAAGGTAATTGCTTTGTTATGTGGAAAAGTAAAATTGTAATTACTCGAGAAATTTAATGGAAGGTACATGGGTGGTTTTAAATTCACAAAAGCATGTATCCTGCTTGTAAATCTCTTTGTTCGGTGTCTCAAGTGTGAAACCATGCACAGTTCACAGAAGTGGCATCTCACCGAGATTTAGAGCTCTCAGATCTAGTCCACAGAAGATCTCCTATTTGCTCATAGACTGCAGGTTTTGGCAAAAGAAGAGAAAAGCAGGCAAGGAGAACTTCACAGGACCATCTGATGTGAGACGAGTCACGGAATGTTTTTGAGGAAGAAGGGAGGAGACACCAGAGGCCAGGATGAATGAAGGTCATATGGTAGGTGTTCCATCTCTGGTGAACTCTTCTGGAGATTTTATATATATATATATATATATATATATATATATATATCCCATTGCAAGGAAAATAAAGTGCTTGTAATGTTGGTCAGGCCAGGAGAAAACTGTAGCTCAGAGGAACAGAGTAACCGTTCTGCCATTCTATACATGACCAGTCATACTACAAATGATGGACAGTGAAGGACAGTGAAGGACAACAAGAGGTTATTGACTGCACATGAGAACACTGGGGTTTGTGTCGTTACAGGCTGATCAAAATCTGACTAAACAAGAGTATGCTAATGGCACACAAATTTCTCAAACTGTGTGACAGTCTTCGTCTTAAAGTGCAAGAGTAAATGCAGAGTGACAGCTTTGTTCTTACACAATGCAACACTTAATCACAGAACAACAAGGGAACTGGTGCCAGACAGCACTATTTCATAGAACCCCATAGAAACCCACTTTCTCCTTTCCTCAAGCTAAACAAAATACATATGAAGAAAGTAAGAGTTTCCAAGAAGAAGCTCTGACAGACATCCCCATCCACACTGACAGGCCAAATATGCCAGGAGACAAGAAAACAGTTGAAAACAAAGAGTTACTGTTCTTAGTATTTGACTTTTAAGAGTGGGTCTTCTATTTTCTCAGACTGATCCTGTTACAAGAGTTGAAATGTAAGCAAGCTCACTGGTTCGAAAGATCCTTTAAAAACTTTTTAAAAGACACAAACAGGATGCTGTTCAAGCCACAAAGAAAAGGGAAAAATAGTGTACGGTGAACATCTTCTACAGAACAAATCAAAAACTTTAATTTCACAACAAACAGCACATTCTTTAAAAACTAACTCAACCGGTCTCAGAGAAGTGGATACAAGTTATGGTAGCAATCCTAACGTCGAAAATTATAGAGAAGGATTATGATTGAGCTCTTCAGTAATTTTGTTGTAATTACAGGTGGGTTTAAACATGTACAGTGTTGAATTGTCGGTGCATGTTAAGACAGAAAAACACAATCCTTACGTAGATGCTGAACGTGTAAACAAAACAACCAAAGTAGGCCAATAAAACAATAGCTGGGGGCAGAATACTTGACGATTTCAGGTAACCTTATTTTAATATATTTTGGTAAAATCAAAACTTTTTTTCCAACTGATTCCATATTAAAGCTTTAAAGCTACTTACCATACAGTAAAACCTGAGCTTCTAAAACAGACTGGCCAGGCATCTACATTTATATAACTTTAAAGAACACACAAGACACACCTGACACCCACATTTACCTTAACGTCATTCAGATTACCAACAGTCGGCTACATTCCCAGTTATTTACTTATTGCAGAGGCACTAGATCCTCCAGGAGAAAACCCAGGAGACAGTGCGGAGTCCATGAGGTCTATTTATCGCCCAAACTCTTCAATGACTTCAGTGCCCTGAGAAAAAGGAGCTGAATTGCACTACAGGAAAAAGAATTACGTGCGCAAGACACGCATCGCTCAGGAAGAAATCTCAGGCGCTGTGCTCAGCTGGGAATGATGCTCCACCTGTATGTGTGTAGGAAGGTGTGATGACTACAAAGTGAGCACTAAATCCTGCTGACACCTAAAGGGAACAAAGGAGGGTTCAGCTGAACGTGTCAGGTGTCTGAAGCACAATGCTTCTGATTTGAATCAAGGCCAAGCTCTCACTGCTGGCACAGAGCAGGCCACTGTTCCGTCGCTCTGCTTGTCAGGGGGTTTCTCAGTACTTAGCCTTGGGGAATTTTATTATTTATGATAAGTAGGTGGGTCAAAGATTTGATTTACATAATCCCTCATCCTGTCCTGGGCGTCCATGTGATATGCGCTATTCCATCACTCCCGCTGAAACTGTTTCAAATTACATGTTAACATCCAGAATGACAGCACCATGTGCATGAAAACATTAAATAACAAGGTAAACTATACATTATTAAAGTGGTAAATATTATTTATAATGACAAATTTTAAATCATCAACTGACTTGAGGGCGGCATGGTGGTTAGCACTGTCACCTTGCACCTCCAGGTCCGGGGCTCAATTCCCGCCTTGGGTCTGTGTGTGGAGTTTGCATGTTCTCCCTGTGCTTGGTGGGTTTTTGCCAGGTTCTCCGGTTTCCTCCCACAGTCTATATGAAGCCCTACATTTTATAGGCCACGACAGTTCTGTGTCAATGACTCTAGTTCTTTCACTTATTCTGTACTCCACACATGCAAGGGTCGCTTGTGACAATCTATTAAAACAGTGTTAGAAAACTTAAAATCACAACTGCACTGTGACGTGTAATCCATCACACATGACAAATCAGTATCTCCGAGCCAACCTCACAGATCCTACAAGGAATTAATGCTGCTATACAACACACCAGTACCTCTGTAAAAAGAAAGTGCTGTGCAATAAATGCAATAAATTATTTTATAATAATTAATACTAATAATAATGACATAATAATATGCATGCACAAAAAATTATGCTTAACTTTACAAAATTAAACCAGACCAGATTAGTAAAAGATTGGTCAGATGTGTGCAAAATCAGTCAACAGTTTGAGTAAACCTGTGTGAAACCGTTTGTTGTGATTTTCTATGCTTCAAAGTGAAAACTCCATTTCACCTGCACCCCAGCTCTTTCCAAATGAGCAAACAGCACTTGGCCTCAGAGCAGCCATAATCTCCTGGGGAGGCGTTACGGCACAGCTATCTACGTGCAGTACCTAGACTGATACCAATCTCGAGAGCCTTGAATTCTGGGATTAAAAGATGACTGAGGTTTCCTGGCCGACAGGCTTCAAAAATGTAGGATCAGCCCCACCCACCGTTTCACCCATGGTGGGCTGGAGCCCACATTTGTCAAACTGTTGGCTTGTTAGAATGCCACATACAGGAAGTAGATGGCAGGAAGGAGGAAGTGTGTGGCAAAAGAGAGCAAGAATCTCACTGAAGCCAGAGGGTGTCGAGTGATCAGCGTAGACTGCCATTAACTACAGTGAGCTGGGTTCTAAAACAAGTGCAGTTTCTTCATAGGTTCCAGCATCTGGAATACACAATTCTGGGAAACACTTACCATGGTGCCAGGACATGCTTATCTACTTATCTAATTCATCATCTGGCTTCAGCAGAAATGTATTTGCTTCATAATATTTACATATTGTGGCAAAACTATAATTTACAGGCATATTTGATTAAAACAGGTTCTTATCATCGTAACACATTTCTAGTGCCTTGATGTGCTTTGAGTCTAATCAGTCATCAGTGACCTTTACTAAAGAAGTAAATACGCAGAGGAAGGCGTGATTTTAAGTCTTCATTATGGAAGACATGTTTTGGAAAGGCTATAATGGGAATTTACATTGTGCAAAAGCAAATTAAAGTGCCCATTTTCATTTCATTGCACTTAAAAGGCACAGTAAAAGGTGTTTGGTCCATGACCACATGATAATTGCATTACTGTGATGTCTCTCGTGTTCCTTTACACTGCCATCCATATTACAGCATGACCACACAAAGCATCAAATTTCATAGCATAACTATAAAGCAAACCACAGCCTGACAATAAATAGAAAATCTCATACATAATAGAGTCCCTGAGAAATACATGTACATCGCTTTTTATGAAGTGAGATGTTACATATAAAAATGGAGTTTGCTTGTTTATAAAACCCTGTAAAAAAAACTGTTAATATTGATCGACACATTTTAGTTGAACTCCAATATTAATACACTTATTAAAAAGTTAAACTGCAAATGGTTTTTCCATGGCTTTAGAAAGCAAGAAGATGTGTTAGGTATAATGTGAGTTCACCTATTAGTTGTACTTACAGACAAAATAAATATGCTTAATGTATATACTACTATATTAGTATTGTTATGAGCGTTTAAGAAAAATAATAAACTAAAATTGTTTAATAGTTGTATTCATCTATACCACCTTCCCTGCGTAGGGTCACAGAGGCCTTGAATCTATCCCAAGGAGGTTAAGGTACAAGGCCGGGGACACCCTGAATGAGGTGCCATCCCATCGCAGGGAAAAATCACACACACACCCAATCACACACTACAGGCAATTTGGAAACACCAATCAGCCTGCAACACATGCATTTTGTACTGTGGGGGGGAACCAGCGTACCAGGAGGAAACTCACTAAACACAGGGAAAACATGCAAACTCCATACACACGGACCAGAGGTGAGATTTTGAACCACAACCGTGGCCCCATATTAGTCGTCTTACGTTAGTTCATAGAATATACGTAAACGATGCCAAACAAACTTCTTTTGTTTGAAAAAGGTATACTGAAAACACCATTTTGTTATAACAGAGGTGGGGCAAATTATTAGGTAACAAACTGTTATGACACACTAAATCCAAACACGGTTGATATTGGCAGTTAAAGTTCATTTTATTTTATTGTATACACACAAGTCTATTCAACATGTAAGTAAGGGTTAACGGGTTTTAATTTTTCCGCTCTGAAGATGAAAATTGGGGCCGATATGTAATAATGAAAGGTGAACGGTAGACCCTGTATTTACTCAGGTCAGAGACCTGTGACACAAAGCAGATCGTTGTTATGAGGCACTCTGCTTACAAACATGCACTTAGTTTTTTTTTTTTGTAAAGCATCAAAATAATTGTAAAACTAACTGACAAACATATTTAGCTCTCTTTAATTTTTGTGTCTAAGAAACCAATTTTCTTTTTGTAAAAATAAGTCATTTATTGTTAAATGTCACCCACTCTTTAAAAGGATTATGCCAGTTACTAGTATTAATTAATGAACATAATCAGTTTTCTCTTAACACTTCAATCACAAATATCAAATAGTACTATAATTGGTTATTTTAAAGCATTTTAATTAATTTGTTTAACCCTACTGATAAAAATTAACACAATCAAGATTAATCCACACACTGAAGAGATGTATTCATTGCTCTTGTTTCTTACATTGATGCTAATAAAAAAAGTCCCTAAAAACACAGTGCAAATGACCGTTTGCCTTAAATTCTGTAGATTAAAACAGTAGCAGCACATATTCTAATGCAAGAGGAGAACGTTACTGTGTTAGAATGTGGACTTGCAATCTGACATTATAGCCTTGATGTTGTGATCCGATTACTGAAGTTAATTGAGGTAATCAGGTCTAAAACAGACAGAGCCCTTCAGGTCCCATGTACGTGTTACTTATTACGGTCATCATTGTCACAATGTCCCTTTTGCCCGTCAACACAGCAGGAGCCTTCTGAGTAGAGTAACCCAATGCACAAATATTCACAGGAACACGTACAAGACACACCATAACAGAATCTATAATATACAACAGAAGTCCCATAAATAATGTTAGGTTAGGCTGTATGCCACAGTGGAGCTTTATGTACAATATGCATGCTGTATTAAACTTACATTTTCTTCTAAAGCACTGGTGACAAACTATTTGGAAGAACAAGCGTAAAGTTCTGTGTGAGCACAAAGGAACAGTGTTCCAATAATACATGGATTTACAGGTCATCTATAATTGATCATCTATAATTGATCGTGCATAATTGAGGAAGGTCGACGAGGGCGTTGCGTAAACACAGATTTGCAAGGTTTTCTTTTTTACCTTTTGAAAACTACTTAGAATTAGAGCATCTTTTAACTACCACATAGTGGATTTACAGGTTTTGAATGTCATCCATCGAAGGCACTCCTGACAAGTGGCGTACGTGTGCAAATATTTATTTTTCATTGGTTTTTCTTGGAACTGTACCACTGTACAAAATAATACATTTATTACACTTGTAGACACATCCAGTTTGTGGGCACACAGATGCACACACTTATTTTGTGCACTGATAATGTTTCAGAAATGACGACAGCATCTTAAAACAGATGCCACAGAACACTGAAATGTTCCTTAGCCATTTTTGCAAAACAAACATTTGACAAACATCCAAAGTTTCACATTTAAACAAAGTGATTTTGTTTCGTGTTTGGCCCAGTCACCATCGATTGCCATGTCAAGGATGGTCAAAAACAAAGGGCTCTAATTAAATTTTTCTTTAAAAGTAAAACTGAGAGAAAACTCTTACTAAATATTTGCTAATCGAACAGCCATTAAAATTACTTCAAAATACATTTAGGTAATTACTGTTATGGCAGTGCTCTATAAATTTGTTACAGCCAGGAAAGATTTTACAGCGCTATTAGGAGTAATATACAGACCAATATCAATAAAATTTACTTTAAAAAGAATATTTAGAACACAGAGAATCGTTAACCTGACTGAACTTGGAATATATAAAACATAACATGTAGGAAGTAAGCCATCTCTTAACTTTCCTTCTACAAATACGCAGTGTAGGAGGACTCAATCTGTTTCATGGTTGGAAAGTAGACCCCAAATGAATGTAGGCTGGGTTCTTTGTTCACTAATTGTAGCCGTTATACAATATTCATTTTATTTATTATTTAGCTAGATCTAAATATGCCACTGTCTGTGCAAGCTCACAATCTTGCATGTTGATTGCTGTAAATTACTCTCATGTTTTTTCTTATGTTTTTTATTAGTGCAACATAGGCCGCCGCTCCAGCATCACTATGTTCTGCTTTGATTTTTCATACAGGAAACTAAACCTGGAAAAAAAAAAATCTGCTTGCCTAGACCTTTCTGTTCTTGTGCACCAATTATGGGTAAGAAATTAGTTCACTCTTGCCAGAAACACAGAATAATATTTAAGTATAGAAAAAAGCGGCTAAGTAGCAGAGTTTCAGATGTTTTGCGCAGGAGGAAACACGAACCTCCACAGGAAACTGAGCTGCTTCAGGATTACATTGTCAAAATCTGTCTTCGCTGATGCTGACTGATAATCTCCCAAATCTGAAATTATAAAAATACAAAATGCCACGAAACTGAAAAGCTGCCCTTGAAACTTTGAAATGACCAAACACAGTAAACACAGAGCACATTTTTTATTTATCTGTATCTATAGGCCACGTTATTTCTACTGAATCCATTAGGACACGGAGTTACACAGGTGCCACAGGGATGCTGGTCCATGATTCCACTTTTACATACAGTGGTTATCGGAAATCAGATGGTGATTGATGTCAGAATTCCTTGTTTACCTAATTACACAAATGTGCAACTGGAGTTATACCTGGTAACTGGACAGGCCACTACACTTAACTGAATTAGCTGTCATGTCACTGGAACTGTTCTTTGATCACCGTAGGCCTTGTGGTTTGGACTTGTCGAAAACGGCCCTTTGCAGATGGACACACTACTGATGGGAAGTGCATCTGACTCAATGCTCTCAATTTCACAACCGCAAATTCAACAGAATATGTGAATAGTCACCTAACACAGCAGTATGAATATGTCATTTATATACAATAGGACAGAAAACACACTGTTAGGGAAACATCACGTACATAAAATATGTGAAATGGGAGACATGCTCATGTCTAAATAAAATGACTGGCTGTATGCAATACATAAAAGACAGGAAGGGAAGTGATGGATCACTCTTTCAGAAGTTGCAAGGTTAATAAAGAGTTATTACCATCAAAATCAAGCAGATCTGGGGTAATTTTTAAGATCTGAATCATTGTCAATAATAGAGAAGAATACTCATTTAATAAATAAACTCTCAGTGCACAGGCTAAAAGTTTTCTCCTAACTGACACCACATGTTGATACCTTACGGTACAACACCAAGGACCGAGACAAGCAGTGTCTACACATTTTATTATCTTTACCATCTGTCCTAAAACATTTGCAGCCTTGGTAACAAAATATAACATTAATATACACCTAAAATAGTTCTGAATGTTGTGTTGCAAATGTCAGTAGTTTAAACAAGTGATTTTGGAAAGAACTTTTAAATCCATATTCCCACACTTTTTTGTTGTTTGAACTACTACAAAAAAGTAAAAATTATACTCTTATTTGCCATTCCAAGACAAATTACACACATTTAGTGATTTAGTGGCCTGCTCTTCTCACAGGCTGAAACAAAACCAAAACAAAATCTACTAGACTGTCTAACTTACATTTTGATAAATAATGACTTGTAAACAATAACAAAAGAAATGGTTTAATGAGGAGGCTACACACACATTAATCATACAGAAATTATTTTCTGAACAATCAAACAAGCATACTTACCCACAGGAAGTAGCAGCTAAAAACACTGAGCTGCTGGGACTTGTAGTCTTTTATAGCAAGTTGAGGCCTCAAGGTTGGTGCTTGAACAAGAATCAAAAAATGTTGTTTTTTTATTGTAAAAGGTAAAAATATCTCTCACTGCATGTTAGGGGAAAATATTGATTTGAGGCTGTAATAGCTGTCTTACCGATATCACTACATTATTATTTTATGTGTGGTTCTGTAATATTTTTTATTACTATAATACTGCACACTTTTATCATGCTGTTTTCAAATTTTTACCTTATTGTAAATAAACATCAGAGAGATAACATTTAACTGGAACCTCGCTCAGTTAGACTCATTATGAAAATGATTATATGAAATAAATATAATTTTTCTTATAAGTGATAAGGGGGTTTTAAATATATTATCAATTAATACCATTTTTTATAAACTGCAAATGACCTTCACAAACTCAAAATGCTCTCTGTGTCTACTAAAGCCTTCAATACCTTTAATGGAAAACCAGCAGCTTGGAGCTTATCTGGGAACCACCTCCCTTACCCAGGATACAATCAATGGGAAATGGATTTGAAAATCATTAAAGAGAAAACATATAACCTGGCAGACATGTTACTTGATAACAGCAGTTACTTCAGGTACTTGTTTTAGACTTTATCTACCAGACTGAGAACGAGTAACGCTGAACATTTTCCTACTTAAGTCAAATAATATCAGAAGAGTTAATTAGGCCATCGATTCCTTTAGCTAAGATACTTTGTTATCGTCAGTATGATAATCATAGCCTGATTTTGATGGATGTACAGCCACAAAATATGTATTTACCTTTTCTCATGATGCTAAGTGTTTTTCTACATTTGTTGTCATGAACCCAAACTGCCAACCTTTACTAATTTGTAGCAAACAAAAAATTAGTATGTTAGTGGTTTAAACACTGATAAATCATGGCACATTTGCAAAAAAAAAAAAACCATTTAGTGAGGTTTAAAATTAAATACAAATAATATTTTTTTACGAATAATTCAATTGTGATGTCACAGGACAATATTCGCTCCCATTAAAGCAGCAGTAATGAATTCCCATAAACCCTTAAACTGCTGATCTGTATCAAAGAGAAAACATATTAAGTGTAGCTGCATAGATTACAAAAAGTGTTTAGCATTGATCCGTAATTTGTTCCTGTGATGTTAGCTGGACATACTAATACAGATTACTGGCATATTCATTTGACTTCTGCCGACTTTGAAGTGAAGCACTTCGGGTGAAAAATGAAATCTCAGGCCCATGTCCTTGGAAGATCTCTGAAAAACTGCAGTTTTGTCTGCAGCATCTTGCTCTGTGCCACCAATGTGAAGTGTGCACACCATTTCCATAATGCCTATGAAGTAAATACACTCCTCCGGATCAATGGCTGTGGATTCAACCAACTGTGGATTGAAAATATAAATTCATCAGTTCAGTTCCACATAATCACATGAGTTAAATATAAATTAATCATGTGTATTATGTGGAACATATATATAGACAAGTACGTAGAAATTATATGTTTGACTAACTTGATATATATATGTTAGTCCAACTGATATAATTTCTATGTACTTTTATTTTAAAAGTCATTATCTGTCAATTTCTCTGCGTTTCTGTGACTTATGAACTGTCTGTAAATATACTTTGAAGTATAATAAAATATAAAGAGCGGTTATATACCATAGTACATACATTTAATATTCTGAGTTTTATTCTACATACGTCTCTTGCAGGTCATTAAATAAAAGCAATCTGTAAGTGTTAAAAGAAAGAAAATGTTATGTTGCTGCTGTCGTTTACTGTGTTTGCAAAAGTACTGAACAAACCTTGTTATTTCCTAAACAGTACAAACAAAACCTATTTACATTGTATTTACAATGTATCAGGTATTATAAGTAATCTTATAAGTAAGCTTGTTTCCTGCAGTTTTGTAATAATATGACGTAAGATGACTGCATGCGCAGTGCACTGCAGCAAGGCTTACAGGTGCATCTGGCAGGTTTATACAAAATAATTAGAACTTGCATAAACCATATGGGAAGCTCTTTGTTGCAGTATAGTTAACACCTGAGTACGCTGCAGAGAACAGGCCGCTGTCAGAGAGAGAGTAATAGGTGAGTGCTACTGAGGTAGCGTTTATTTAGGTTATGCAGTTCCAGGTGACACAGGTGACACAGTCTGTGGCCTGTGTAATGAAACCTGACAGTCACACTCCGTCAGAGACATGCAAACCATCTTCACCTGAGTCCTACAAGCTGGTGAGCAATTGAGACTTGGGGAAGAAGGACCCACCCAGCAGTTTAATTAGTATATTCAGAATTATCAAGTGACTGTCACTTTCTCAGAAAATACGTACCACAAGGGCTTAATCAATTCAGTTTCTTGGCATCGGGGTATAAATTACTGCAAAGTAAAATGTGAAGTAATTTTCCACTTTTAAACGTCCACTGTGTATATTACTCTGATAGTAAACGAATGAAAAAAGCAGAGATAATATATTTTTCAAGGAGAATTGCCCTGTCATTATTTTATGGAAAACACAGCTTTTCTCTATAATCATCATCTTCATTTTCTTCTTCCTCATTATCATCACCATCATCATTAGAACAGCATTAAACACAAGCTCAAGTCCATACATGTATAGCAAAAATGTATTCCTGGTGCGATGAAGATACAGCATCTTACCAACATTACTGCCATTGTTTCTGTAGATATAATTATTCTTTTTACAAGTTTACTTCAACATTACAAGGGAAACTGTAATATTTCTATTTCATCATTTTGATATTAGAAACATTTGCATGAATATTCTGTGAACTGTAAAGCAGGTTGACATCTAGACACTAACTGTACCTGAAACTCTAATATTCACAGACAAGATAGCAAGAAAGACCACATTAAGGCTCCGACCGCTCCTACGGAGTAACAGAAACAGCATAAAAAGATTATCCTTCCCACACACCGTTTGCATAACTCTGTTAAGAGAAAACAAAGTCTGTCATCAAAATATTCAGATCAAAGTAACCATTTCATTTCTAGACCTGGTTTTCTGGAACCAGCTCAGGTAAGATTTCCAAGAGACTACAAGAAGGTGTATAAAATGATTTGAAGAAGTTCAGCTCCCTATGAAGAAATTTTTTCTCACAGGGTTTTCTCACAGAGGATTGGTATGAAGGACAGGCAGTGGAGAAGATAACGTTTCTGAAAATATAAAATGCGGCAAAAGGTAAATTGTCCTCCAACAAGAAAGTGTGACATTTTCTACGATGAGAAGATAATAACCTGCACACACCTGACAATCTTCCCTGCCAAGAAAAAAACATGCTCTCAAGATAACCCTCCATAATAATGCATTTTCAACATTTTAACACCTTGAGGACTTGTTTGTTAAATGAATAGATACAAGCACACTCCTCATTGTGATTAAGGAAATCAGGTTGTCAAAAAGTATGAAATGTACATTTAAAATGAATTTGTAGACAACCCAGACAAGCTGTGTCTTCTGCTGTCAAAGAATTAAACATCTTAATCCTATTTACAATCAGGAAATTCACCATATAATTTCAGAGAGTACATGTTTAAACATACTTGTGGCATAAGTCAAGTCTGTTTTTTTAACCTTAAACTGCTTTGTCCAGTCATTAAGTTGAAGTGTGAGCATTAGCCATCAGTCTGTATTTTTAAAAAAGCAGTAAGACCACAGTGAGAGCCCAAATACATGTAGTACATTTTGGTTCTACAACCTTCTTCAAAGTTACATTTACATTTTATTCATTTAGCAGACGCCTTTATCCAAAGTGACTTACAATGAATAATACTGTAGTACACGTGCATGTCAGAAAGGAGGTCCAACAATGTCAGAGAATCTAACTAACAGTAAATGTTGTAATATCATCAAAGTGCACATGATTAAGTCAAGCAATTGTCTCAAAAGTCATTCACGTAAAGGGAAAGCATAAACATATAAAATGTAAGTCTTGATGGGTGCAACCAGTCTCTTCCCATTAGCAGACCGCAGAGAGCAGGAGGGGACATAGTTCTTGATTCAGGACCAGAAGTTCCTCTCTCTCTCTCATCTTTAAGTCTCTTTATTTATAAACAATGAGACGACAAGGTACAAGATAAGGCAAATGACAATGTTCAACCAATATATGCCAGGGGGTTGTAAAGTCCATTGAATGCGGTTTAAATTAGGTTAGATTTAACTAAAATACTTAAGGCTTTTTTAGTATCTTTGAGCTTCATGTTTTAAGTGTGGTACTATATTGTTTAAGTTCAACAATAAAACAATAAAAGGGTTTGGAGTCAGACAATTTTGATTTGTGGATGTGGAATTTCCCTAGGATTATCATGAACTGAATGATGCAAGAGACAGTTGCATTCATTGTATTGTCCATTAGGTACCATCTCTCTCCCTGTCTCTCTGTCTCTACTCTCTCTCCGTCTGCTTTGACCACTCAGAAAACACAAAGCCTTCGATTGGCCAATCCCTGTGGATCTTTGGGCTAACACATCTCAGGGTGTGAGACCACAGAGTGCTATGTCTTGTTACAATCAAAAGCTCCCTTGTCAAATCCATAACCAGTGCCAGCAGCTACAGATAGCATAAACTGAAGGCCTGTCTTTCAAAAGCAAAAACGTGTAAATTACCTGCATGTTTAATGCACATGAATAATACAGTGTTTGTGAATTTGTGATGGGGGGGGTTAACATGATTGTCTCCTTACGGTTTAGTTATTACTGTATTCCATATTAATTAAAATAATGGCAGCCAATTGTGGACATAAACATTAACAGCACTAAAGAATCACATGAGGACTGAGCACCATCAGTGTGGCAACATTTAAAATTTCTATATTTCTTCAACATGCCAAAGCCAGACTCCTTCTGTTGTGCTACGCATCTGTTTTCTGCTGTAACTAATATGTTATAAACTCTATTGACTGTTTACCTGTTGGACACACGGGCTTTTGAGAAGCCGGTACTTAATTATCTACCCGCTTGCAGTAATGAGACTCCCGTCTGGGAAACTCCCCGCCGCACCTCTCGGTATGGTTCAGAACAGTGTTGGGCAGCATTCTTAGTGCAGGCGCATCTGTTTCCCTGTTGGCTACTTCCTTTTGGAACCTGAGACTGCAAATTAATTTACTGTAGCTAATGGAGCTCAGCAATTCCTTTATAGTAATTATGAGAAACCCCTGAACTCGTACTTGTAGTCACTTTATAGAACCTCGTATGCTTAATTTGCCCTGTCCCTTCCACATGAAGCCAGTCTGCTTTACCTTGTTGTTTCTCCCAGGTGGAATAGTTTACCTGCCACATCAGCAAAGAGAACAGAGCCAGTCAGCAACTCCGTGTCACTTTAAAAGCCTCTTTTCACACTTGCAGGGACCCTGTCAATGTTCCCAAGGCTGCTGTCTTATAAGCCATGATTCATGCCTTGTCATGTTGACTTTATAATATTTGCATTCAGCCTAGGTGCACATTTGTAAGTTGTTTTGTTGCTGATCTGTGGTCTGCACTATAGTAGAGTGTATATCACAAGAACACATTGATTGACTTCGAAAAAGGGTTGAACTCCCTGAGTTTAGTTATGGGCAACCGTAATTACAATTGTCAAATAGCAATTATTTCAACATTCATCCACCTTTGTGCCATTACAGTGTAAAATAAATCTATAACGACTTTATTGTCACAGCATGTGTACTACAAAGCAGTAACATTTATGTGGCTATTAACATCTGATTTGCAATACATCGCTATAAAAATGTCATTTTTTTCTGTTTCTACAAAGCCACTTATATAAAAGGTTTCCACTGTAACCACTCTGTTTCCTGTTAAAAATCAGTGGAATAATTCTACTGAAAAAAGACCAGCGGACCAATAAACAAAGTAATGTGGCACGGGAGAATTGTGCAAGAGGAATGATGTAACAATGTAAATATGAACAGGATGCATGAATGTTATTGCTTCCTGGCTGCAGTTACTCCAACTAGCAAGTCCTAAAGGAGCCACAACGGGTGTGCAAAAGTGCCCCGCGTCTGTGTGAGGCTACATTTCCAGAGCACTAATGGTAGAGCGAGACAGGCCTCCCGCAGCTCCGGGGGTCACCTCGCCGGCTGGAGGAGCGGCGCATGAAAAGGATAATGAATGCTTTCAGGAGACGAGGCGGCCGCGGGCGCCTTCTCGCTCAGGGCCGTGTTATTGCGCCCGAGCAGCAGACCATCGCGTCGGGCCCTTTCCCTGCTCTTTGTGATCGCTGACCCGCATTAACGCCTGGATTTGTGCCCCCTTAACTTTTTTTTCATTCTGGGCAGATGTGAGCTGAGAATGAGTGCCATTCCGCTTGTGCCGAGCTGTTAGAAGGAACGGCTTGGACTGCATTAATCGTTTTTTCCGGCAGTCAGAAAATCTGCCCCGGATGAATTAGCATGATGCGATTTTGGAAGACAAAAAAAAAACCTCCCACCCCGTCACCAAGGTGGCAAAAATATCACTGTGCTCCTAAGGGGGGTTGAATGCTGTCCACTTCCAGGTAGCCGAAGCAGGGCAGGGCAGGGGCAAGCTCTTAATTGGAGCATTTGGCAGTGGAGGGAGATGAAAGGTTGTAGCGCTTCTTGCAGCTGAGGGGACTTTGAGGGGAAGGAGGCGACAGCCCGGGAGCGAGCGCGCGCGGAATTCCGAGCAGCTGCTTCCCCTCCCACTCGCCAGGCCCGCCGAGACCCGCTCACATAAAAAGACCTTCAATTAGTGTAAGAGATATCGATTGCAATGCTTCTCATGCGCCCATTGCGAGGCCGGACACGTAGCCGGGCTGGGCGGGCGGCGCACGCCAAGACGGATCGAGGGGCCATAGGCGGTTCTAAACAACCCCATAACAAACAGTAATTAATATACAGCGGTGCTCCTCTCTGAAATTTCAAGACAGGGGCTCTCAGCTTTGTCTGTCGCTTCCATCTCCCTGAGATTGAAAAAACATACACACACACACAGGCCAATATATGTGGCAGGAGGAGTACCTGTACTTCTCACAAACCAGAAGAGGCTAAAAAGCACAGGAGCCAGGACATGCTGCCCGTTCATTGATATTTTAGCAGCATGTTAGTTTGACAGTCCCCCGCTGAAGCTGACTCAGTGTTTTGCTTTGTTAGGCTGATGTTTTGGCACCCTTTTGTGTGTTCTCGGGGTTAAGGGTCCGTTCGTGCACATCAGTATAAATCATTCATATTTGCAAGTGCTCGTCTTTAAATAGCTCACCAAGAGTGGGTCAGCATTTTCCCCGGGGGCCGCAGTTTAGCGGCAGCTGGTAGCCGGCAGGCCATGCAGTACGGTGAGAGGCAGCAGAATAGAGCCCCCCCTCCCCCACCCCGCCTGCTCCCCCTTCCTGTCACAGGGCTGCATGTCGTCCAGCAGATGCTTCTCGTTATGCCCGTCATGAGCTTGTATTGACCTGCCCACCCGCCCGCTTCCTGTCTAGCAGTATCCACCAACCACTTTGAAGGTGCAGTGGAGAAGTTCGGCACCCCTGTCACCATGTGTATGACAAAGGGACGTCCTGTGTCCACAGCCTGGCACGGCAGCCCATTAATGGAAGCTGCTGCCGCCATTGTTTTTTCTAAGAGAAACCCTTTGTGCCGTCTCAGGGACAGAGGCGTAGAGGCGTGCTCTGCAGCAGATGTGACCGTGTTTTACAGAGCCCTTGAAAAACAAGAGCGTCTGCTGTCCTTGCAATAGTTTTCATTTCTGTCCCATTTCCTCTTGTTCAGGTCACCAGCGCACTTCATGTAAAAGAGAACAGAAGCATCTGGAACCACGGCCCCTTCAAGACCGCCACAATGCAGAGGTGATCCTTTCGCAATGAAAACTGCAACCCTTACTCTACAGTTCAGGATTGACATTTAACATTTGCATAATTATGTCCCAGCGGAAACTGTTCTTCTCAGAGGAACATCTTCTCAAAGAAAGTTCAAAAGGACATGCAGGGACACCTGGAGGGCATTATTTAAAATAACATTACAAAAACGTTAATCAAATGCCACAAGGAGTGTCTAGCATTAAACACAGGTAGAACAATCGAATGTTCAATCCAGCTGCATCTCTAAAAGCAATCATGCATTTGAGTTCTAACCATGCAGCAGCACTGCTGGGTGTGTAAACAGAAATGAAGAACTCTACTTCCTGGGTGAACAGATTCCAATTACAGATCATCTTTATGCCCCCTTCAGTCTTTATTCTGTGTGACCACACTTATAAAACCCAAAATCATATAAACATATTGCAAAACACATGCGGAGTGGCACGTCTTTCAGCATCCGTTTTGACCGCTTTTCTCAAGGAACAGGCATGGATCTTCTATAAGGAACAATAAATGGCATTCTAGATGCGAATTCAGAAAATCACCCATGTACTGGAGAGGAAATAATATGTTACGGGGCCAGAGAACAGCCTATGCTCAGTGTTACAAGCCTATTCTGATGGAGAGAAATAAGCGTAAAGAAAGTTATACAAGCAAAGCGTGGACTTCAAAGGCAATGTCGGAAAATTTGCTATTTCAAAAATGAAAAATAATTTCACTGAATGCCATGCCTGTTGTTTGTGATGCCTGCATCTAGATGAAGGTCCCAGGAGATGGGGGGGGGGGGCTTTTTTTTGCACTATTTACAGCAATTCCCTTTGGGAGCCGAATAAACAAAGTAAAAGATGTCTCTCTGCTCGTAACGTGATCTTTCTAAAAATCTCTATTTCAAACCTCTGATGGAAACATTATCAATCCGACAGAACAGAGAGGAAGTAACAACCCTGTGTTTACGCTGCAGGGCATAACATTCAGTTATCCCGAACAAACACGCTCTCAAGGAACTGGATATTTGGGTTCAATATTTGACATATAGTTATTTTTATGTTATTTTAAACCTATGTTACTACGCACTTGTTTTATTTGTAAAGGGGGAAGCATGCGATTAAATTTCACTGTTGTACAGAGAGTCCCTGCTAATGCACACATGAGCATCACACTATGTTCATACTTGTTAAAGATTCAGTCCAAAGACATGGTTGCCAAGACACTTAATATGCTTCCTGAAAATGTACTCTCATCTCCGAGTCACAGGCCAGAGTCAGCTTTATTAAACTATGTACATGGCAGGTTGCCATAAGTATTCATACAAGAAAGCTAATGATGCCACACAAACTAGCAGATCGCCCTTCTTATTAACCACATGGAACCTGTTAAAGTCAGTTCTTTTGGTAAGTGCTCCCATGTGAAGGATTACTCTGCGATCCGCCTGCAGAAGGTGCAGGTTTATTAAAGCTGTTAATAAAGTGAGAAATATGGGACGTCACACCTGTGTCTTCAGGTCATCCTTTTGTGTCTGCGCAGGTTCTGATCTTCTTCCTCGTGCTAACTGCACAGGTTTCCTTGGCTGGTGGTCCTGGCATATCGGAGCGGAGACATTCTAATCTGGACTGCACCGAGCCCAGGACCAGCACCTGGACAAATGGAAAAAAATGGTAGACAAAGCCCATTTTTTTAACATGAAGAAATACTGGATTAGCAAAACAGGCCTGTTGGGAGAAGGAGTTATAATTAGTGCTACTGAATTTCAGGTGCTGATCAAAATAGATAAAAAATATAAAATATGGTGAATCCTACAGTTCTTCTGGTGGGCAAAATATAAAAATATGGCCCAAGTTATAATAAGATAAGAAATGAAATACGGCCTTACTGGAAATATTTCAATGAATCCGTCTGCATATTAATATAAACATTGCGTAATTTGTGAATTTTTACACAAACATGTTTCACAATTAAAAAGAAGTTGTTTCACTTTAAAGGTGACAATAGTCATTCACATTTAATGAAAATGTAAACAACAATAAATTGCAATAATACCTGATCACCTAGTTTTGGACCCAGACAAGACAAGGAGTGATACTGTATTTTTCTACAAAAAAAGACAAAATACAAAATACACACCTGTAAAACAGGAAAACTGACAGGTGCACAAAGGTGGTATGCACATGCACATTTAACAAAGGGAATGCAAGCTGACAATTAGTTTTGACTTGTTTATAGCCCCCTGGAGTATGTGGCAGAATTCATTGCATGGGTCACATGAAAACCTTTGCGTTAATGACAAAGTCTTAGTGAACAATCGAGATGCTGAGACACTGTGGTGTCAACATTGAGAATCAATTAGGGAGGTGTCAGAAGTGTGTGTGTGTGTGTGTGTGTGTGTGTGTGTGTGTGTGTGTGTGTGTGTGTGTGTGTGTGTGTGTGTGT
>JABJVR010000308.1:11186-21455 GCA_025773905.1 Chitala chitala | reverse complement strand
CTATCATGTCAATATGGACCAAAATCTCTGAGGAATGTTTCCAACACCTTGTTGAATCTATACCATGAAGAATTAAGACAGTTCTGAAGGCAAAAGGGGGTCCAACCCGGTATTAGCAAGGTGTACCTAATAAAGTGGCCAACGAGTGTACAGTGTGAATTCTCTGGGCAAAGGAACAATCCACGTACTGGTGCACAATTTAAAGTAAAACGCATGAAGTGTTTATTTCTGGAATGTTTTATTTTTTATTTTTAGATCACGGTGACCGCAGGTAACTGAAATCGCGGTAAGCGAATTGGCAGACATGGGTGAGCTATTGTATACATTTTTAATATATTGGTCACATATTCATTAATAGTTTTCAAGAGGGAGACATTAAACTATGTACTGGTTCAGCGAGTAAAAGAGTACATTCATTCTCCTCCTGTGTGTGTGTGTGTGTGTGTGTGTGTGTGTGTGCATGTGTGCCTGTTCTCGCCATGCATCAGGAGTTTCCAGTGGGTACTCCTTTTTCCCAGTTTAAAAACACGTTATAGGCTGACTGGCTCTTCCAGAATACCTGTAATGTGTGTGGTTGGATGTGTGTGCGATTATGTTCTTCAATGACGCTGTGTATAGGACAGGTGGTATGGAAAATGGATGGACGTTTACAATGCAATGAACACAAGGGGGCACTATAGGTATCTCAGTAGACTCTTGCGTGTTGAACTAAAGTACAGACTTGCTCCTTTATGTTTTGGTTCTACAGTCAGATCAGAACGTACTTCAGTCCCTGCTGTGTTTTGTATGCAGATATTTTATTTTAATTTTAAATATTTTTCAGTAGCACTATTTATTATTATTATTATTATTATTATTATTATTAAAGGAGGAGGAGGAAGGCGATAATGATTACGAAAAAATTAATAAATAACCACACATTTGCTACTTTAAGTTATGAAACTGCAGTAGCTTGTTTTCTCCGAGTCCAGGTTGATACCAGTTTTTCAATATGAATCTGTCGGTTTGCTTGCATTATAGGTAAAAAAAAAAAAACCTTTAATATCTTTTCTAAAATCATTTTTTTTTGGCTGGATACCTTTTTGAAAACCTCTAAATTTATGCTGCTCGCATATAAACACGTTTTTCGCACTGTTCAATTATAACAAATATATTAAATAATTCAAAATCCTGAATAGCCTAGGGGGTTTATAAAGTTTTTCTTAGAAAAAGCGGAATAAGTGATTTGTTTTAATTTTTATAAAAGCTTCCATGGTGAGGATACAGATTTAAACACAAAAATACCCTGTGGTAAAAGTACTCGTAATAAATATTGTATGGCCCCCATAGCACTTACATTACCATTTAAATAACGAGATCCTTAATCAGGTATTAAGTAACTTCCTGTGTACATACACCATTTAGGTAATGTTTTTAGCAATTTTTTGCGTCAACAATCCCTAAATTATTAATACGTTTAAACGATGAGTATATTTCCCAAATAACACGATATACAATATTATATAGCCCAGATAAGCAGAGGTTCACCCACATGCTATTAAGTGCACTGTCTCCAACAGGAACCTCCAGACTTTCATACGAAATGTGATCAGGGGAAGAGTTACCTCTAGTTTGATGTGAAGGAGAGTGGCGCGTGACGTCGGTAATTATAACGAGCAGCTAAGGTTGTAGATGCAATAATTGAAATAGGAGATGTACTCACGAAGCGGCTCGGGCAGGCACTGATATGTGTTGTAAACACACGATTTAAATCATTCCCTCAGGGCTGCTTGCCGTGGCCACGGCTTGTGTGTCAGGTCTTGGAAACTTCGTTTGATTGTTCATAAGCGGTTGCGTCTGTTTTTTTTCCATTGCTTGTTTATTTTAAAATTTTATTATTATTATTATTATTTTTTTTTTTAATCAGTGCACCAAGGTGTAATTCCATCTGCAATAAATGTAAGAGCAAATACACTGTGGTACTAGAGATTACACACAAATCTTATAAATGTGCACTCCTTTAGAATTAGATCTAAGGATAGACTCTATGAAGCTTGATTTAGTGAAGTCCGAGTGTGCCGCGGAGGAGCCTGAAGTGGAGCGCACTAAGGACTCTTTGAGCTCGGAGCGGAGAAGCAGCAGCAGCCGGAAGAGTCCAGCGCTAGAAAAATTGGTGCGAAGATCAAGCCGCAGCCCGAAGTGCGCTAGATGCAGAAATCACGGCGTAGTGTCATGCCTCAAGGGGCACAAACGGTTCTGTCGCTGGCGCGACTGTCACTGTGCAAACTGCCTGCTCGTGGTGGAGCGGCAGCGCGTGATGGCAGCCCAGGTAGCCTTGAGAAGACAGCAGGCAACCGAGGTAAGACGCTTTTTCAGCACCTGTTGACCTGTGATGCTTTACTTACGAGTGTTATTCCTACCGGCTAACGTACTAGTTCCGTCACAGATGTATTAATTGTGTTCTGTTACATTCAATTAATAAGTACAGTAAATGAATTGTGAACACTTCAGTAACCGTTAATTACAACAGTTCTTTCTAGGAATTATTCTGCTACTAAATCATTGTTGATGGTGTTAATTATAGTACAGTAAATGCTAATTGTATGTGGTGTATAACTAATTAAGATGTTAATTCAATTTTATTGCACACTTCAGGTCTATAACGTGCATCTTGACTGCCTGTTCTTCAACTTTCGAAATGTATTTGCCATTTGGTTTAAATTATTATTATCTTAATTTTTTAATATAAACAAATTGTAGTCAGTAGGCATAAAATCAATATTGATTAAATTGACCTGTAACTGGTGTTTCCTGTTTTTCTCCTGAGTAAAATCATGTGCTACTTAATTTGTTCTATAATGCATAATTTACTGTTTTCACATAACTACTTTATACATGAATAAATTTTAAATAAACAGTAAAAAAACACACTTAAGTTCCTCCAATATTTAACAGATAGTTTTCACAATCTGTTAAATGCACATTATAACCATATAATTAAATCAAAGTATGGCTATGCACAGAACTGTATTATGATTTTTAATATATTTTTTTTTTCAGGGGAAACTGGATGCCAAAACACATTTGCCTTTTAGAAAGACTGCATATCAGCGGTACACACGGCCCAGTTTTTTTGCAAGCAGCATATTGGAAGGTAAAGGGTAATTGAAAGACCCTAGTGAATGTAGTTTTAAGCATGCATGCAGTTTATTTGTATTCTGTAATCAATCAAAGACCCACTGCACCATGCACGCTCATGTCCAACTGAAATTCAGAAATGTAACAAAATTGCTACAATTTGACCTTCTGTGCGCACGCAACCCCTCAGCCAATAATGATTGTAATGTACAGCGTCTGGGTTTGTGCACAGGCTGTAGAATGGGCTGCATAATCACAGAGTCACAGAGCAGGTGTCCTGTCGTTCTGCAGGATGTAGCTCTGCTCTGGAAGACCGGGCCTGGCAGAAGAGCCTGCAGCGCCATGTGCTCAGCGAAAGGATGAGGAAGAGGAGAGCCTTTGCGGACAAGGAGCTGGAGGGGGTCATGCTGGAGCGTGAGCTGCGGGAGGCGTCTGGCCTGGCACTGCACCCCCCAGCTCTTCCCCTGCTCCCTGTGCTGCGGTGCTGTGCTGCTGCTGCAGAGGCGCTCTCAGCCGCCTGCCTGCCCAGTCACAGCGACAGCCCTCTGCTGCTGGAGTGCGGTCTCTGTTGCCGGCCAGAGGAACTCCCACGGTACGGCTCCTTGGAGGGTCGGAGCAGCGGCACGTCAGGCGGCATGGGGCTGAGAATGGCGGAGAACCACGGGGGACGCTGTTTGGAGCACAGGTCCAGTCAGGAGCTTCTGCCTCTGCCCCTTTTACACCCACAGCAGCAGTGCTGTCCGGGCATCCCACATGGCCTGAGCACAAACGTCGAGGCAGCTAAGTGCTTCACAAACTGCTCAGGCCCCAGCACGGTCAGCCTGGTCACTGGGCAGTCATCTTGCACATCTGACCAGGTGTTCCAGGGGCAGTTCCACACTTTGCACCCATGTGGTTTTTTGGACCTTCGTTTATTCACGCCCAAGCTTAGGTCCACGAGTGGGGGTTGCTACAAGTCCCAGACAAGCTCGGCAAAAGAAAATGGTGAATGTGCATTGCCCTTTTCTGTGGAATCGCTGCTAAAAAGCTGAAACATATCCTACACCTGGGCTTAGGCATGTGTAAACACATTTGTTTCAGTATGTTTACAGCATACACACAACACACTTTTTCAGTTACCCCACAAAACTGCCCTACGTGTTTCAATTAATGTAATAACAGGTCTGGAATAGACAGTCTTGTAACACATTAACACAAAGAGCAGTGTGTTTTATGTTGCAAAAAATTTGAGAATGGATGTTATAGATTGATTTTGTAGGAGTGGTATGTAAATTTAGAAACATAAACATTATGTGCACACGCTTACAGAAATGCAAGCTGTATGTAGTTAGACCATTACAGGTCTGAATGAACGTTATTTGAAGATCGGATTACGTGCGGAAAAGAAATAACTATAATTTTTTTTTATTAATGTTAGGATGGTTTGTTAGCTGAACTGCATCATACTAATAATGTTTTTATCTGGAATACATAATTATATATTTTAATACTTATTTCAAATTTAAAGACAAAGTTTTTGTTAATCAAAACTAGTTTAAATATGTAATATTCATGTATTTTACACAAATGCAAATAATTTTTATGCTATATATTCTTTGAAAAGAGTGTTAACTTTTTAAAGCTTCATAAAGAACAAAGAATACAGGAAAACAAAGCTGTTTCAGTCTTTAATTTTCCCTTTGTTATAGTACTCCTCCTCAGGAAAGTAATGATCATTGCAGACATGAAAGTGAAATTAAATAAAACACCCTCCTGTATATGGTTGAGACACATGAGAGACAGACATCCTTGAATGTGTGTAAAATGCATGCTGGTTATTTATTGTTACTGGCACTCTGGATGCTGGACATAACATTTTCAGTGCAACGATGCCAGCATAGTTTATAGTAGTCATTAGCACATTTCCTGTTTACACTGTATTGCTACACTGTATTGCTGTTGGTGTCCCACAGTAAAATTTAAAGAATTAAATGATTTTTCAGTTGAACACTATGATTTACTTTGTGCCAGATTTTTCCTCAGAGGAAAGTTTTAGAAGACGTGAGATATACAAAGTTAGTCTCTGAGAAAAGAGACAAGCGTCACACTGGTTACACTGTTCTTTATCACAAGGAACTGTCTCACAGCCTCTGTGAGTTTGTTTGAGCCCTCTGCTGATCTGTATCATACAGTGTTTTGTTATGTTGTGTTTTTTTTTAGCCATTGTGCTGTCTATGATGAAACAGCACGATAGCTTTAATGACTCTCGACCGTGTGGCGTCGACATGGGTGATAACTGTGCAGAAACAAAAGAGCAGGGTTCTATCTCACGGCATCGCGGAATGCAAGCGGCCCATCACTGGATCCTTTCACAGCAAACACAGTAAAGGTAAAAGAAATTTAAAAATTGCAAACACACAGGCACTCTCCTCTAACAAATTAACATGTATAAAATTATGAGTTTAAGCATAAGAAAGAGATGTATATTTACTATTTTATAGGTTTCATGGGATGTATGTTTACTGTGTTTTATGGGTTGGATCTAGGCACACTGATCCTATTCGGAGATTGCTCATTCACAATTTCAGGGCTAATATTGGCCAGTAGGGACAAGGAGTGGATATTTCTTCCTTCCTTCCTTACATCCATCCATCCATCCGTCCATCCATCATCAAACTGCTTGTCTTTATAGTATTTGATGAAGGCATCAGCGCATGGTGGTCCTCACTCTGAAGCGTGTAAGGTTACACTTTGCTGTTCTGTAATGTATATTTCACAACACAAATGCCAAGCTTTTTGATTTCAATCCTTGAATAGTCCCAGCAAAGAAAAAGAAGTATTATTTTAGTGCAGTCCTCCAGAACGTCATCTACAGCGCTGGTAGTTAGTGTACAGCGTAAGGGCACCTCACCATGTTCGTATAATCTAAAAATCAGCATCTCCCTTGACAGGATATCAGTAACATTTAGCATCAGGGCCCTACACAGGCCTTTGATGTTCCTGCCAGCTCCTCTGGTGCTAGACTCGTGAGGTTTCCCCCTGATCTCCAGGCAGCATGCCCCACAGCTCCAGCGATGAGGTTTCAGCCACTCCTGCTCTCTGACTCGGAGCGTCCCTCACCAAGTGGGTGGGCTCTTCTAAAACCTTGTGCACATGAGCTGGTAGGCTCAGAAAAGTGTCTCTATGCATCAGTGGCCATAGAATGCAGCGTGGTGCTGAATGTTAGTGCAGTATGCCGGCCATGCAGAGAAGAGTAAAGAGCTGTGTGTGTACAGCACATCAGTGCCATAGCTTGGTTTTGTACTGTGCCACTTTAAACATTCCATACTGTGCTACTATACACATTCTATATTGTGCCCCTGTACACATTCTACACTGTGCCACTGTACACATTCTATACTGTGCCATTGTATACATTCTATTCTGTGCCCCTATACACATTCTATATTGTGCCCCTGTACACATTCTATACTGTGCCACTGTACACATTCTATACTGTGCCATTGTACACATTCTATTCTGTGCCCCTATACACATTCTATATTGTGCCCCTGTACACATTCTATACTGTGCCACTGTACACATTCTATACTGTGCTACTATACACATTCTATACTGTGCTACTATACACATTCTATACTGTGCCACTGTATACATTCTATACTGTGCCACTGTATACATTCTATACTGTGCCACTGTACACATTCTATTCTGTGCCCCTGTACACATTCTATACTGTGCCACTGTACACATTCTATACTGTGCCATTGTACACATTCTATACTGTGCTATTATACACATTCTATGTTGTGCCCCTGTACACATTCTATACTGTGCCACTTTACACATTTGATACTGTGCCACTTTACACATTCTATACTGTGCTACTATACACATTCTATACTGTGCCACTGTACACAGTTTGTAGTATTTATGACAAGTGCTGTCATTTTCTCATGTTTCTAAATGTTTTTGCAGACTGTATAATTGCTGGTCACTTAATTGCTTTGTCAGACTAAAGGGCTGAGAAACATAGATTTCTGTCACTGCAACCTAAGCAAAAATATAAATATAAAATATTTTGTTAGAGACACAAATATTTAGCTATGCAAAGGTCAAGCAAATTTGAAATGTAAACAGTTTTTCTTTGGGAATACTTTTGATGTTTATTAGTAACTAAAGAATATGTATATGTTATGTGTATATATGTACATATATAATTTGTACATCAACTAATGAGAAAACTCAGTTTCCTGAAGAATTTGTGACTTTTGACTAAAAATTTAAAATTTTAACTCTTTTTTTAATCATGGAGGAGGTATAAGTGAGTGAAATACAAGTTAAACAGAAACCTGAAAATATGTTTTGTTTCTTTGATCCAGTTTTGTGTTTAAAATCTGTGGAACAGGCAACATAACAGATTAAGTGTTTTATTATTTATGTCTCCACAGGTATCAGCTCTAGTTTCGCTAATTCTATAGACTCAGCCGTTCAGATTTAACAATCAAGTATTATTTGTCAAAAACAGGCTTCAGACAACGTATTTTTAAGTTTCATTAAAATAGCATCTGTTGCTAGTTTGCATGTTAAGCTGCTCTTATGTTTCATTGTTAATTAGGTCTGCTCTCCTTTTATTAGTTTGTTGCCAGACTGCACCAGGATGGTTTTTTTGGACTATCACCAGTGCAGCTGATGCATAAACACTAATGTGTCTACCAGCAAAGGTATTTAGGACGCTGGCGGCCAATGTGAAATCCTAATATAGCATTTTGTTCCCATGGAACCCGAACCGTTTATTAGTAAGAAAATTCTCAGTGAAACATGATAGCCAACCTTCAAACTGAGCACTCTGACTTGTGTGCATGTTCTTAAGGCTGATTAATTGCATCAGAACCTTGCTCATTACGTAAGAAAGGATTATAGACACGTTAGACTCCATTTTGGAAAGGGGCTTCTATGTTGGAAAGCGCTGAGTGCAATATGAAGAAAAAATAACAGTACTGAGCCAAGAGAAATGAGTTCTCGTGTCTGGCAGGGACAGATTGTGTAGTGTGAGTGCTGCTGTGGGCAAGTGTAGCTTCTGGGGATAGGGAAGGTGTAACCTGCCAAGAACAACAGGCGAATTGAAATGCACTTTATTCAAACTGGGTTAGCATTACAGGCACGAGAAATACGTGTTTGTAGGTTAGAGGAGAATAAAAATTATTAGAATAGTTAGAACATGAAAGAATCCAATAGCTATAGTAATATTTGGAATAATTTTTCAAATGAGAAACGATTTAATTTTTATTTAGAGGTGGCATGGTGGTTAGCACTATTGCCTCACACCTCTAGGCCTGGGGTTTGATTCCTGCCTTGGGTCTGTGTGCGTGGAGTTTGCATGTTCTCCCTGTGCTTGTTGGGTTTCCTCCGGGTTCTCTGGTTTCCTCCCACAGTCCAAAGACATGCTGGTTAGGTTGATTGGTGTCTCCAAATTGCCTGTAGTGTGTGTGTGACCTGTGGTGGGTTTGCACCCTACCCTGGGTGTCCCCTGCCCTGTGCCCTATGTTTTCTGGGATGGGCTTCAGGCTTCCCCATGACCCTTAACAGGATGAAGCAGTATAGAAGATAACTGATTGACCAACTTATTTATTTTTTGCGCAACTTGCCTCAAGTCTGCATGTGAAATAATTTCAGAGAATATGTCAACACAATCAGCAGCATGGTGGCGTGGTGGTTACCACCATTGCCTTGTATCTCTGGGCCCTGGGTTTCATTCCCACCTTGGGTGTGCATGAATTGGGTTTGCATGTTCTCCCCATGCTTGGTGGGTTTTCGCTCATAGTCTGCAGATATGCAAGCTAGGTTGATTGGTGTTGGCAAATTGTCTATAGTGTGTATGTTCCCTGTGGTGGGTCGGTGCCCTGCCCAGTGTATCTCCTGCCCTGCACCCTGTGCTTTCTGAGATGGGCTCCAGGCTTCCCATGACCCTCAATTGGATAAGTGGTATAGAGAATGGAATTGAGAAAAGTCTTTCCTTTTATTTCTTTATATACTTTATGTGTCTACAGAGTTGCATTAAAGAAAAAAACAGGTCCTCCATAATCATTCTAATGAAGCAATATTGTAAATTTACAATGATAAAATCAGGTCTGATTGTACTAATTCCTGTAAAGCAGTAGATTTATGGTCTATATTCAAGATGAAAATATGGCAACTTGTGAAAGTGAAAAAATATTGAACTGGGTATCTCAAAGATCAACTTAAGATGATAATATTCCTATTGCACCATGAATTAGCAATAGATGAACAAAGATACGGGCCATGGTGAAAGACTGACAATTACTTGTGAAATTGCCTTCTTTTTCCATTTAGATGTTATGATAGGCGATGGCTGAGGAAGTACCTGTGTAGTCCTTAAACAGGTTAGTTAACAGCTTAACTGTAAATTATTAGCACAATTGCTAAGTGATTAAAAAATTACCAGTGTTTCCTTCCTTACAATCAAAATAAAATAGGACTGTGTTTAGATGTCACCTGCTTGGTAAAGGTAGATTTGTAGTAGTAGACAATTTTCTCAGCTTGTCAGTTTTTTGTCAATAGCTGACATGCAGTGATATTCTAATATGAATATAAATATCAATATGCCTCTGCTTCACATCTGGTGCCGTTTTGCCAGTCATTGAAACTGAAGGACCAGTGATATGTTACTCCTGAAACACACTGAATCACCACATTCAAACCTCCCAACTGCCCATGGAAACTATGAGGCCATGGCTTGACCAGCCAGGATACAAAAAAACTGAAAAATAAATGCAAAACTCAGACTGTAGTGTTCTCCTTTTCTTACTACCTCTTTGCATACAATATAGGTGTTAACGTTTCTTAAAAACATTCATCCAAGTTTAGAAATATTAATAATGTTACATCCATTGTCATATGTCGTCTCTGGTTTTGCTGGGGCCAGATAATGGTCTCACAAGGCCACTGGGCAAATGTCTTCACAATATCCCTCCAGGTCCTGTGTAGAAATGGGTACACAGTCACTTGTCACATCTATTTAAAAAAAAAACAAAAAACGGGACAATATTCAACTTTGTTTGTAAGTGTCAACAGCCCTGGTGTTCAGATCACACTATAAATGTCAAGGGTCCTGGTGTTCAGATCACACTATAAACATCGAGGGTCCTGGTG
>JABJVR010000308.1:0-11086 GCA_025773905.1 Chitala chitala | reverse complement strand
TCACACTATAAATGTCAAGGGTCCTGGTGTTCAGATCACACTATAAACATCGAGGGTCCTGGTGTTTAGATCACACTGTAAATGTCGAGGGTCCTGATGTTCAGGTCACACTATAAATGTTGAGGGTCCTGGTGTTCAGATCACACTGTAAATGTTGAGAGCCCTGGTGTTCAGATCACACTGTAAATGTCAAGGGTCCTGGTGTTCAGGTCACACTGTAAATGTCAAGAGCCCTGGTGTTCAGCTTGCTATGGAAGTATTGGGATGTACAGTTTGAGGCATTTTGATGTGTCTGCTCTTCCAAAGCCCGCACTCACTGCTCCTATTGGCCTAGTATATAGTCCAGCCTCGAGTTTTCAGCCATCAATTATAACAAAGACAATAAGTTATTCAGAACCGATAAGTATAATTATCATCTTTCAGCTATTTATCTACATTGGGTCTCAAATCACTCATTTTAACATCACAAAGCTGGAAAATGTCATCTTGACCATTCATATTACACAAATAATATTGCTTTGCCTAATCCATATTATCAAATATTATCACAACTACAGGCAACAGCAAAACAAACAACTTTCAGTGTCCGTCTAGAACTGAAGCCAACAAGAACAACAGCAAACTGCAAGCTGATTGGCCAGTTATTAATGTAAACAGTGCCCTTCTTTGGTCTGGCTCTTTGTGTCAATATTACTCTTTCCCCTTTAGTGTGTGCTCTGGGTCCCTTTTGCCCCCAAAAGTCAGACATAAAGGTTTTTATGTCTGACAGAACACTTCATAGAACCAGGACTGTATGTGGACTTGATTGAATTTATTATGACTACACACTGATGGCTTTTTCCAAAAAATATTTAGCTGTAACACAAACCATTATGTCCTTGTGTTTTCACTCCATACAAAGCCATAAATCAGGTTAATTACCCTGATTAACCTGAGCAAGAGGAGTTCTGTGTCAGACTAAAGTTTGTTGAAGGCTGCATTATGGCAGCAAATGGTACAGAACTCAAAAGATATTTGGTGCTTTATAGCAAAACCTTAGCTACACACAAAAACAGACTGAAAACTTATTTTGGGATAAATAAATATTAAAATGAACACCTGTTGTAAAATAAAACTCTTGTTGTTGTGTAATATAGCAATAACAATAAGTAAACGAAGCCACAAGACAGTAAAAATGCTTTGGAATTCTATGTAGAAGTATTTTATTTAATTAAACAACGTTTTATGGTATTTGACTTACCATATTTACTTTAGGAATGCGCACAGACTTAGGTTAATTTCTGTTACATACTCGTGCATTACAAAAACAAGCCATTCAGATGTTGAAACTAGAAAATAGGTGAAGATGTAATGCCACTGCCATTGCATGGACCTGTGTGCCGTACTCAGACATGGCATTTAATGATGTGGATGCTTTTAAAATAATTTAATTTTAAAAGAAATTAATAAGGATAAAAGATGTCATGTCACAACATGATGATCCATAAGAAAAACGCATAAATCAGCATTGCAAGTAGTAAGATCCACTAACTAATCATTCAGAATACAGCATACAGAAGTCTAGGTATGTAAAGAAAAAACAATAAGTAAACTAAGCCATAGAAGTAGGAGTAAAATAGAAAACAAAATAAATATTTGGTTATGGTACTTACAAGGGCCTTCTATGAATACCCTGACACCTAGAGTTGGCCTTAATTACTTTATTGAAGTTAGAGCAGTGATGTCTAACAATACATTATTACTTACTATTTAAAAAATGACTGGACTGTAATGCATAAACATGACCCGAATCATTGCACCAGTTCATGTACAAGTAGGTTACATTCTGGACTTAATATACTGCAACTGCACTACACTAAGATTTATAAATTGCACAGTTATCATTAATCTCTCATTTTAAATAGTGCTTTTATCCAGGCAGGTTAAAAGTATTTTAGCAACAAAACTTGTTTTAAATTTCCTCTGCTTTTTATTGTTTGGTTCATTGTACATATATAAGAATTCAAATGTGTTAATACTGTAAATAAATGTCTTCTGAGTGGTGAAGTGGAAGAGGGTGTGAAAAGACAGGCAGGCAGAGCCAGAGCCAGTCCCTGGCACGTCTGGGTGTTCTGGAAGGCTTCACCCACATTAAGTGTAACTGGAGCCTCTCTACTGCATGGCTGTTAATAAGGGAAGGAACACTGGCCTATTATTTACCAGTCATCCCAGGCTACGTCTCATTCATTACACTGGACTTGTCAAACCTTCTTTTGCTACCTTCCGAGCGCACTCATGCAGTGCATTGTGAAGTGGAATTCAAAGAAATCCACCTATTTAACACACACACAAAAATCAGCCAATGGAAGAACTGCTTGTACTGCTGATGGCTATATAAGCAGCAGGTATCAAAGATTTTACTCATGACAATTAAACTTCAATTACATCAGCCATCCTTTCACTTTATAACTATACCCACAAGGTTATGTATGGGAAACAAAGTTAGTGTAACAATCTGTCCCTGCTGTGCCCTTCTCTGTCCAGTATATGTCGCTATTTCTGCCCCCCCCTTCCTTGCTTTTCTGCATTCTTGTCTCCTCATGTTGGTCCTGTTAGTAGAATCAGTGTCCTCAGCTGTGTTCCATTTCCTCTCTGACCTCTTCATATACTTCTTCCTTTGTTTTCTCCCTTGCCGGTTGTTATAGTCCTGTAACAGTGTAATTTCGCATATTGTTCTTTGTTACCCTGTATATTTGCCGTCTGACTGAATAAACCCTTCGCATATTAGCCTCAGACTTCGCCATGTCCCTGCGCTCTCCAAAGCGTTCCAGTTAATAAGTGAAATGTTACAATGCTGCGTTACAGTGCATGACTACCCGAATTTACAAAAGAAGGCACTGCCAACTCAATGAAATAGATACCAGTAGACACTGTTTATGAAGATAAAAATAAATTGCCAGCAGACGCTGCCCCTACATGATTAATTGTTCCTTTTTCTAAATGTTCGTGAGCGTGAAATCTGACAGCGAACACAACAGAAAACAGCAGCACTAGTCTCAACATATTCACACACCCTTTCTCATGCCAGACTTTTACGCGTAATTACGACTAATTTGTACCCAGAGAGCTGAGTATGCTTAATCACAAAAAAGTGCCAAATACAAAACAACCTGAGAGAGTAATGGGCTTTCGTCGGAGAGTTTGAAACAGAGAGATAGATTGGGGACAGCCACCGTTTCAATTTTCACAGGTTTCCCCAACAAAGGCTCGTCTTTCTTGTTTCTCTGGCTAGTCCGGTCAGCCATCCTGACAGGGACACGTCGAGAAGCCTGCTTGTGTTGCACCACGATAGCCGTGAAGCTCGTAAAAAGTACCGTTTCACCCACAGCCGCTGCGTAATTACTCAAACTCCCCAAGGCACGTTGTGCGTGTGTCTGTCTAATGCCTCTGTTTGCATGGGGTCAAACATTGTGCACATAAACTCCACTTCTATTTTCTACGGGTTCTTTTTTATGTTTAGACGGGCATCTTTAATTTCTGCGTTCTAATTTCCCGTTTAGTTGTTGAGAAGTCCGTCGTCCTGATATTTCTGCGCTTGTGTTTACGAATGCCTTTCAAAGCCACGTAACTGAAACACTCCATATATCGAAATAAATCTGGAAACAAATTAAGCCAATCGAATACATAAACATCATTAATGTGTCGATAGAAAATTTCCAGAAACCAGTGGAAAAGTGAATGTTTATACCTGGTAAAATACTTTATACAGTACGTTTAGAATTGTCATTATGAGTGCACTCTGCAGGCTTGAAGCAGGTGGTCGGGTGGTTTTGCACTGAGGGAGGTTTGTTTCACCAGTCCTACAGGTCCAAAGAGCTGCTCAGAGCTCCCAGCCTGGCACCGTCCTTGGAGAACTCCCTGAGAAAACAGGGTGCTAGCAATTTACACATTCTCTTACGTGCATGTGTTTAATTTTTCCTTGAAGTATATGCCAGACAGAGAAGGGCATGAAGCTTCTACCCAAATATATAATTAATTAGTTTCTTTTTAATTCATAACAATTCACAAAACTATATAGGCCTTATTTACTGTATTTTTTCCCTAATTGTAAACAGTTGAGAACAGAATGACTTAAGTATCTTATAATTTTATGTGTGTATTTACATCTGTTTACACAGCTGCAGGTTTACTGTAGTCATTTGTCTAAAGGACCCCAGGTAGTGTTTCTGTGCAGTCATATGACTGGTGACTTACTTCTCCATGAGACTTGTTCACCTCTTGGCCCAGTTTCAATGCTCCGCAGACACAAGGCTGGTGATCCTGGGAGTGGCCTGGCTCAGAGTAATCTGAGTGGAATCGTCTCTCCATTTGGGCCGCCTGGTGATCCTGGCGGGACGTCCCGTGGCCCTGGCGCGGGACAGGGGAGACTCGTGCTGATGGACCCCTGATTGTCAGCGTGCGTGTCAGCCATGACGCCTCTCGCGCTGTCCCACTATCTAAGTCCCATCGATGCCCTGTGACGCACCTCTTCGGCTGGCCCCCTCCTCTGTGTTTGGACTCCCACAACATAAACCTACTGTTTTAGGCTGATGCTATCACTGAGCACGCGTAAACTGCACAAAAACCGTATCCAAAATAAGAGAAATGGTTTTGGCAACATTGCCATTCCTTTAATCTAAAACAGCTTGTAGAATAGTTTGAAAGGATTGAATTACAAAAAAAGATTACATTAGTGCTTTAAATTGCAGTTAGTGTTACCATAGTTTCCACTGGTGTATTGCAAAGCCTCACTGATTTGTAAGACCAAGGAAACTGGTGAGGTGACTTTCTTATTGCATTACGTTTTGTTAAATCCCACCTGTACAAACAAGTGGCTGAGTTTCAGACTGTGATTGGATAATTATGCCTGTTAACTGAATGAATACTAAAACTGAGACAAGGCTTAAGAACTGTTTGTCTTCCTCTTAAATAGACAACAACTGTATATCAAATAGCACTGTATACAGGCATTTGTTAAAAGTAACATATAAGGAATAACATAATTGTGTATTTAAGTACAACTTGCATATAAAATGCAAAACCCAGACTGTTTGAGACAAACATAACTGAACTTTTTATTTAACAAACACCCATTAGTGTCAGCATAACTGTCAAACAGGATCAAGAAATTTAGGGCCCATCTAATTAATACGAAACAAATTAGCCCATGTTTGTCTTTGTGTGAGACCTACAGCTGCTCAGGAAACCTGACATGACTCCAGAGACTGACAACCTGCTCCAGGACCAAGCCAGTCATCTGCAACTGGGCCGATCCTAAAGCTCTTTGGATTTCACATCAGGGGGCCTTTTCTTCTCCCTACCCCTTCCTCCTTCCCTACTCCCATCGGTTCCAGTATGGATTCCCCTCTTATAAGAGCTTTCACTGCTTGGAGGAGGGCTTCCAGGCATGGAGTGTTTGGGGTATGTGGTACAGCTGGCGTTTGGCCGACTAAGCCATTTTAGGCATGGAGCATTAACACAGAAGAGCTTCTGCCAAGGCAGCAGCACGCACTGGTTACACTGGTGTTACCATGCAGCTCTTCAGAGAGCACCTATTTATTATGATTAACTAGTTTGGACTCTTCCTAAGGTGAATCAGTCTTTGCTTTCTATCTGCATCTAGTCTTTCTTGCATATTAGAATATGTGTAACATTTATTCTTGATTTAGATTACCTTTATCCCAAAAGATGGGATGAACAAATGTGGATACTAGGTATCAGACAAAAACCTCAGAGCTACACATCAGACCTACACCTTACCTGTTGTTTCCTGATGTCACTTCTGGAGCCACACCTGCTGTGTAGACCAAACAACCACTCACCTCTACAAAATGCAAACAGTAACAACCACTAAGATATACTCTAATATTTACAAGATTTTCCTTAGTCTGCATGTTAATGCAAACAAAATGATTGTATACCACTTGGCTGGTCATGATCTTCAGTTTGTAAGGGCTTAAAGCACCATTACCGACATCTGCCTTTATTTTATCTTTTTCTGTTCTTTAAAGGTTCATGGAAGATAAATTTGCTAAATCTTTGGCTATATAGCATTTCACAAAAGATTAAACTTGTTACATGTATTATATTGCACCTCTGTGCAAACAAACCAATTGACCTTCTTATTTTCCTTGCACTTAGAAGCCAAAATGAAACACAGCTGTATATGAATGCCTTAAAAGGCTTTTAAATAGCTCGTGTTTACTGAAGAGAAGAGGTCTCGGGTGCCCAGTGCTGACTCCGTGCTCTGACACCTTGGTGAGGCTGCATTAATATGACGAGCACTGAAAGCCTTCCAACTGAAATGTGATAATTATTTCTTTGTTGTGTGCTTGTCATCTTAGGCATTGGCTGGTAACCAGGATTTTCTCTTCAGGCATTCTTAATGAGCTCTTAACAGGGGATTCCAGTGCTGCAAATTACACCAGCCTGCACTTGTGGTTCTGGTCAAGCAAGCACAAGGTAAGTCAATTCATGTATTTATTTTGCTTTAGTCTTAAATTATCATCACCTCAAAATGCAAGTCATGGTCTTAATGTACAGTATTTCTAGTGCGCTGCTGTTTAAGTATTCCAAAATGCTTTATTTATTTTAAACCATATCCAAGATATTCTGAGGAATGCCATGTATTTTTTCAAACCTTAAATTTCCCATACTTTTAATACATTTTTTTTATTCCAAAGATCCTTGTGTTTTTTTTTCCTCTTCATAATGGAAAAATTGAAAAGATTCAGGAAGTGGGAGAGAGACGACTTTTAATTTCTGAAGAAATACAGGAATGAAAATTTAAATGATGTGATTGTTCAGCTGTAGTAGCTAATGGATTACCATTTATCAATATTTCAGTGCTTCATGGACACACCAATTGCATGAAACTAATGTTTTATGTATTGCAATATCCTTACATTTTCCACATAAGTACTGTATGTTCTTTCTTCAAGCAGGCATGGAAAATACCCCACTTACTTAAGACTAATGACTGAACCATACCTTTTTCACATAACCTATTTTTTTACACATGAACGTTTCAGTTTTATTGTCATTTTGTAAACGCTAAGGTTGCTCAATTCAACAAAGAAAGACTAGTGGAAATGCTAGACTGACAATGCCTCTTAGCACATCACTAACATCACAATGGCTGGCCCTTCCTTGTCTAGACGCATGCGAGCGACTTCAATGAAAAGCACTAAGTTGACAGATGTGATAGAATTGGCACAATAACGCACCATGTCTCAGATGCAGGGCCTGGCTCCAGATGTTGCTGTGCTAACACCGTCTCCCCGTGCCGTGGTAACAGAACACGGCTTTTGTCATTCGCCATAGCGATGCCCTTCCACAGGTTTAATGTTCAGCTCTCTTGACATGGGGTGCAAGACATAACAATCTAATTTCCAAAGCAATTTTAAGAAGTAGTTTTGTTTTACCCAACATGTGCATGATTTAATAATCTCCAAAATAATGCTTTTAAAAGATTAAATTGTGAACTGTCACATATTAAATGACCTGCAAAACTAATCTAACTACTTGCAGTGTTCTCATCTTCTAAAAAAATCAACCAATCTACACTGTAAATCAGCATACCAAAATATATCTCAAGTAATATGAGATTCATAACAGCACAGTTTGACAGTTCCTTGGGAAATATGTGTGTTAATAAAGTTTTGTTTTTCATGACAGCAGCAGAGCCAGACTCAATAAAAGATTTTCATCCGTCGACGCAGTCAACTTGTGCACTGTTGTTTTCAGTGGTCCATCCATTTACCACGTTTCCAATCACAAACACAAATAGAATTTACTACATAATGACCACACAGCAGCAAAGACACGCAAAGCATTAAATGTACCCACTTTCGTATCTAGCTCACCTGGAAGTAGATACCCATGTCACATAGCGCTGCAGGGCGTGGACTGAAGAGATGCCTTCAACAAACAAAGCCCACTTTAAGAAGGAATGTGACCTGGGTGGCAAACCTGTCACCGACAAAACAGACGCACTTCATATGATACTGCTGTGGAAGGCATGGCGGTGACATTTGCTGAGCACTGCCCTAGAAGCTGAACAAATCTCTACAATTAAAGGTATTTTTAGTCACCTGAACGCTTTATCTTTAGTTTAGAATTTACACATAGAAGGTATGTTGTGTGACTGAGCTACTGTGAAGTTGTGTATACACTGGCCCAACAGCCACAACTGTTGAAGCCGCACTCGTTAAAATGGCAAATGCTCTGAAATTTAGTGTCATAATGTTTCTCAACTCAAATAAAACAATACCCAGTTGTTTTCCTGCTTTAAAATTTAATTCAGTTTTAAAATTGGAGTTTCTCATTTGCTTTATGTTTTAGGAGAAACACCATAAGAATTCAACAGATGTAAGATGGGTTTTCTGTTAATGTACACAGCTGGAGTTGGAGCATCTGATGTGAACTGCTCAACATGAGGTCATCATAAAAATCAGTGTCAAAGAGAAAGTGGACAATACTCACGTTTCTAATGGCAGGTGCTGTTCAAGACCCTGACCGTATTTGTGCTATTACTGACACTAATGTCATGGTATTTCTGAATTACTGTAAACTGCATTTGGTACATACCAGTGAGTGCATCAGCACTTTCAGTTTTCAGTTGTGTATATGGCATATAGTCATGCAGCAAATGAGGGTACATTAATAACAAATTCAGCAATCAAAAGCACCTTGACACCAAATTAATGTTATATACCTAGGAAATAAGTCAGTGTTAAAATCATGGATCGTTGCTTTTACACTAATAGTAATATGCTGAAAAATCTAATTTGAGGCTTTCAGTCAACAGCAGATACAACAGTATACATGATATCCACTACTCAGCTGATCAATAAAGCACTTCAGTAAACTTTACAGCCATTCATTCTTTATACTTAATTTACATAACTGTAAAAAGTTGCTATTAGGTCGGCGTGTCTGTGTTTATTGTATGCATTTAGGCAGGTCTAACAACAGGACAAGGTAGCCCAAGTATAGCAATCTGCTGCACAGATGATATGGGAAGTGAAATTCATGATGCTGCAGCAGTGAATGGCATGGACAAGGTAGCTCAAGTAAAATGAACAAAACTGTACGTATTTTCCACATTTTAATTAGTATCCTGGAACCATAGAAGAAAGTTTAGTAAAAAAAAAAAAAAAGAATGACTGGGGGGGTGTGTTGTTTTTATCACCAAGACTACAATATTCCCGTCTTTCCTGTTTGCTGGTGTTTAGGGCAGTGAAGGTTCCTCACCCACACAGAAGAGTCAAGCAAGAGAGTGTGGAGCCAAGTGGTGATAGGGAGAGCCCTTATCGGAACTCTCACAGCTACCATCTTCACCCTCCTCCTCCAATGCTGTGCTATCTGATACACATTAGATTATCACGTACATCATCAGAACGTCTGCGAAGACAACGAGCAGAGCTACGGCGTTTGTTTACGCTTTGTGTGCAGTTGTGGTTATGGATGACTGATGACCATAGACAGAACAGGAGACCTGTCTCTAAACCATGGAGAAGTTTCTCATGGTTTCACTGCAGATAAGTCTCAAGTAGATAAACTCTTTCATACAGCTGTGAAAGGAAAAAAATAGCTATTTTCAACAAATGGGATATTATGAATTATTTGTTTAGAACAGAGAAATAATTACCAAATAAACCATACCTGTAAGTGCAACTTAATTGTGTCTCAAAAAACTGAGCAAAGTCAATAAAACAGGTATAGACAGGTATATATTGTTTGCAGAGTGGCCACCCCTATTCACCTCATGGATTTAGACATTCTCCATGACTTGTAGAAATACTTTTGCTGAATCGGATTTAGAAAAGTGGAGTCCGGTGGCATACTGGCCAAGAAGCTGACCCTCCAGAAAGGTTGAGTTTAGCGGACCACATTAAACACAAAATTAAATTAGCTGCAAGAAAACACATCTTGTTTGCTTTCTAAATCAAAATTTTTTGCTGAATCAGCAGCCTTAACAGTGTTTGTTCCAGCAGGTTTAAAAACCATGCTGCTTAAAATGTATGTGCCTCACTTAATCACAAATACTCCAAGACAAGAGAAGTGGCTTACCTTGTCTGATGAAAATTATAATTCTCACGGAAGGTCATAAAAGCCTCACAACCACTAAGAATGCTTATAAAGGCAGAATTTGCTAGTTAGTTATGGACTGTCACACAGAGGTGATTATGCCTGTGAGTTTTCACAGTTGGCTGAAGGAAAATACAATACAAAGACACAATGAAGTTAAAAGCTTCATGTTCTCTCTTGCTTTCTCTCTTTCTGTCTCACACACACGCACACACACACGTGGCAGGGGCAATTTAAAGTTGACATTTCACCTGAACTGCATATCTTTATAGTGTGAGATGAAACTGATTTCATCTCAAGTCCTGTGCTTGGAATTTTCAGTTTTTATAGAGATACGCTGTACAGACGAAATGGGAAATCAAATTCATGATGCAGAGGCAGTGTACTCTAATGGAATGGCATCTGGTGTGTTGTATACCCTGCCTTAAGCCCTATATGCACTCTAAAATAGGCTCCAAGGCCTTCATTCCCAGAATGCACTGAAAAGTTAAATTAACATGAAATAATTCATAATACGTCAGTCTACATGGGCACTTACAAAACTTCTAAATAAAACTGTACATTTTTTGAATTACTTCAAAATACTGATCACACTTAATGTTGTCACTTAGGTCATCCAATAGAGAGCACAGGGAAGAGGGTATATTTTAGTAGTAGTGCCAAACCCATTGAGTGTAAGTCAGTCTGCTGTTTTAACCCACAAAGTCAGGACAAAACTTTTATACTTGTATACTGTAGTTCCAAATCAGGAAACATGGGTCATTATCTTAGTGGGCTAATTGTCCTTCCTGATTGTGTTGTTTGGGAAATTGCTGTGTAGGGTTTATTGGAAATTCTGCCATTGTTATACATGGAAATTACTCAAAAGTTGCAGATTAGACCATCCATCCATCCATTAACTTAACCGCTTATTCCTGGTGAGGGTCACGGGGAAACCTGGAGCCCATCCCAGAGCACATAGGGCGCAGGGCAGGGG
>JABJVR010000307.1:0-21458 GCA_025773905.1 Chitala chitala | reverse complement strand
GTGAAAACAGCTGGTAAAATCATTGGGACCGATCTCAAGGACATTATCACTGTGTACACCTCCCACAGCCTGTGTAGGATAAAGAATATAAAAGATCAGAACCACCCGGCACATTGCTTGTTCCAGCTATTGCCCTCAGGTAGAAGGTACAGGTCTCTCCCAGCCAGAACCACCAGAATGGCCAATAGCTTCTACCCCTAGGCAGTCAGACTACTGAACGAACATTATCACTGTTTCCCCTCTGCATTAACTTAACTCCATTTCCTTAACTCAACTACTACTCACATTCTGTATTCCTCTTTTTTTTTGCCTTGATGTGATGATGCTCTAAATGTAATTTTGTTGTTATTTATAGCAATGACAATAAATCAATTCAATTCAACCAAATGGGGGAAGACAAGTTAACACACCTGTACTTTAGTTGTCTCCGTGGGCTTCCACTGCACAAGTGAGACCCCCCCGCAGAGCAGGAAGACGGAGAACCACTGCAGCCGACTGAGGGAGCGATTCAGCATGAGCACCGTGCATAAGGCCGTGCAAGGTATCTTCAACTGGTAGGTCACCTGTGGGTTAAAAAAAAAAAAAAACATGCTCTTAATAAAATGTACATCATTATATCATCACCACAAAAATGTTTTTACTTCATTACGTAATGAATATTATATGATAATAAACTGATTACAAATACATCACATGAAATAAGGGAAATCCATACAGTGGACAAGGGAATTAGGATTTAAGTAGGTGGGAGAACGTAGAGCAGGAGGTAGTACAAACCTGATACACTGCTGCATCCAGGTTACTTAATGCCACAAAGGCCATGTTGTTCTGGACAGCGTACACCAATGACGGAACACTGAGCTTCAGCAGCTCCTTGGGACTCAGAAATACGTGGTCAATGATGGACGACTTCAGATTATGAAAGCTCCCGGATTCCCTGCAAAGCATTTAAATGAAGAGGTGACATCAGCAGTGTGTACAGAGTCCTCTTCAATTTTTCAAACTAGCACAAACATCAAATTTTCTAATAATCTGTACTATTACAAAAAAGGTCAAAATAATTTAGGGATTTGAGCTGAATACTTACTGTGCCAGCATTCCAAGACTTAAAATGAGCTTAATAACCTCTGCTAAACATACTGCCGTAGTGGAGAAATACAGGTCTGATGAGACGGTCCTTGTGTACCGTAGCGAGACGGTATAAGTGGCAGCTATCAGCGTCATCACTGTCAAACAGTAGAGCTTGAAAAACAAGCTCACTGGTTCTGGAAAATAATTTCAACATTCACTCAAAACATTCAAAATTCACAGCCCAAGAAATACACTTGCATTTTTTTTTTATTACACACACGGTACTTCCAAATATGGAAATCCAATACACTAAATAATTATCTAAATATCTTTAATGCCAAAATATCTTTAATGACATCTGTTAGAAATGACATTGTAAAAGTTCAGTAATGTGTCTCCCTTGTCCTAATCCATGAGTACAAAAAAAGCAGATTATAGCCACAATAAACTTGTAAGGACGGTTTCAACTCTGATAGTCAAACATCCTGGTACTATTCCTACCAAAGCCAGCAGAGCAGACACAACACCGGAAAAAAACTAAATCCAAATTATTATTTATCTGAGCCACTGGTTAAACTCTGTGCTAACAATGGTCTTTGAACATTTGAAACAATGAATATCACTTGTGACCAAATGATACGGTTCAGAGTGGTCCATCTGGAATCACCACCATTGGTAGCCTAGCGACAGTCACATTGCACTTTAATACAAACGGGTTCATTTTTATTGACGAACGCAGCTTTACATTTCGGATTCTAATAACAGAAGCAGTCATGTCATTACACCGCAATTGTAAACGCTCGTACATAACGAAAAAATTAAAATTTATACGAGTAGTTACATTAACATGTACATACTTCTCTATATCAACAACTATCACCCATGTGCAGTGGGACAGCCAGGAATAATGACAGTTTAAAAGCAGGCACTTTACAGTCAGTCATTTATAATTTTCGTTAATTTCGTAATTAAACGCTTTCCGCGATGTATCACATTTTAATTTGTACTATTCAAGTTATGCCATTTTTAAATAACTAAAAACTCACTAATTTCCCACGGTAACAGGTATAAGTAAACAGCAAGTCCGTCATTATATACAACTAAACACTAAACTAATTCATTCAACACGCCTGCAAACTGCTACAATTCTTATACAACACTAATTTAATATTTAGTTTTGCACCTTTTTAGATGATCAAGTTTGCAGGTCTTCAGCAAGACGCTGATGTCAGAAAATCAAATTAGTAAATGTCCTTTTGCAGAAAGCTTTCTAAATAAGCACAAAGTTAACCACTCGAGCCCCGTAATCATTGCTACGTTCTGACAGCAGCTTCCCACCATGCTGTACAACAAGATAAAGGGGCAAAACTCACCGCTCGCCATTGTTCGTATTTTCTCACGTGTCTCTCCAACCTTGAATCCTCTAGTCTACATGTACACTCCCATGTCTTTGGAAAATAAACCGCACTGACGAGCTGGTCATAAAACACTTTACGAGTAGATCCTACATCACACACTTATCTCACCACAGCAAGCCAGACCTCTCTGCGATCTTGTGACAGGAGCTGGTCGCTGTCGTGTGAACCGGATACGCTTTTAAACGGAAAGTTCCCAGAATGCTTCGGGAGGAATGTACCATTATTTATTTTGCTGATATCGTCAGCTGCTAGTGGTCTGTTATCTCTTGATTTTTACAACAGCAAATGTACTTAGTGATTTTTTTTTTTTAACTTTTGCAAACTCAAGTTTTGTATCGCTGATTGCATCTGACACTTCGTATATCGATATCCTCTCCTTCACACAATAATGTAAAGCATGGTTTTGATTAAATTAATTCATTTTCCAGCCACTTATTCCGAACAGGAGGGAGGGAGCCTTTTCCACGTAGTACAGGCCACACACAAAACAGGGCGCATATGCCCACTCAGATCCAACGGCAATGTAGTATCCCACATCAATCAGACCTGCATGTCTTTAGATGAGAAAGAAACCAGCATGCAGAGTAAAGCCAAATCTGCTAAAAAGACACACACCCCAAACAGAAATATGCTCTCACAACTGTGAGATTATGTGTTCAGGTAACATTTGGGATTCCCTGCTACACAGCTTAAGTGGTAGGACAGTGGTTCAATAGGTGTTACCAGAACACATAATTGTTTCTGCCAGTAATGTGGGATTGAATATATTAAAGGAAAACAAAGTATTAATTTTGTTAATAAAACATCTTCAGAGTTTGTCCTGTTTGGTTGTGAGGTCCACTTTGCTGATCTGTTGACGTCATTTTGCCTGGTTGTGCAGTTGGTGGGGATGGATTTTGGCTAGCCTGAGGTCGACGTGCGGTGTGTCAAACTTGCGTTGTTTTGGGCATCCTTTTGGTGGCTTGCTGGGTACATCAACATTGAGACCAATCTTGCAGATGGTGAAAAACGTCACTGTACGTGAAAATTATACAACTGTCACCAATTTGCCAACCTTATCAGCACAGTATACCAGGAAAAAAAAATTTGATGAAGTGTTTAATATTAATCAAATCATTATAAACAATTTATCCTGACTTTGTTCAAAAAATGATTTATTCATCCACTGGTCTTGTTAAGTTTGTTTTGATAACGTGTGTACTTTCTCCTCCTCTGCCTCGCAGTCCTGCCAGGTACACTCGTGGTTTTGGAACGTTGCTTTTGCCATCAGTTTTGGTCTGAGAAGTAGCCTCTTTGGGAGCATAGGTCTGGGTAATGTTTTCTCTCCTCATATGGCTCAGATTTGTCTGCGTTGAGTGAGTCACTTTACTACGAAGATTGGCCTAAAATGCAGATAGATTTTTAAAGATTAATTATAAACAGAACACCAGCCAAAGAATGCATGACCCTTTTAAAGGAAGTGGTTTGCCAGACAGCAGTTCCCCACATATTGGCCTCACTCTTGCCCCTTCCCATTCAGGGCAAGACCTTTTTTTGTACAGATGGAAATTGTACTAGAAAAATCCAAATACGTTTCCCAAATGCAGATCTGTACCAGTTTAGGTTTCCAGTTTAACTGCTGTACTGTTAAAAGGAAAACCTAGACATCCTTGCACAGCAATTTTGCTAAAATAACACCTAATTCTGGGTTGTAGAAGAAACCTAAGTTCATTTCCATAAAGAACAGCACAGTTCATGCAACTTGTATAATAGGAAAAGAGGCAAGCACTGACCAGCTTGATTGCTTGGCGTCTGAGCTCCCACTCATTCCATTCATAAGACTTGACGATGTTTGCCTCCAGTGGGTGGGTATCGGTCTGTGTGCCGCTCTCGCACTTTATGATAGGCTTCACCATCAGCCTTTCCCCTGATTGCATCTGAAGAAAAAAAAAGTTCAAAATCTAAACCAGAAATATTAATAAGCGACACTGGTCAAAACAAGCCATGTGGGCTGTGTACAAGTGAGTTTGCTTAAGTCTGGTGGCAGGACACACCTCTGAATATGGAGTGACACAAGCAAACTCTTGATGAAGTTCCAGCAGTTGAATTAGCTCTGGTGAGAGTTTAGCTTTCTCTGCCACCTGCTCAATGTTCTCATCTGGATTAGAGGCAAACTCACAGGCAGCCTCTTGGGAACTGAAGCTGTAGTACCTGTTCCTGTGCTTCAGGATACCAATACTTGGGATACCTTGGAAACGCACAAAGATTTATCAAAAACACAAATTATTAACGTACAGTGATAATGATAAGTACATCTATACATTTGGAATTAAATTGGACATTAGAAAATTAATATATGTTGCACAAGTGTTTGACAAATTTATTTTAAAATTATAGTATTTGTAGTCAGTTAATGAGTTATAAATACCTGGCAAAAGCAGATCACTGTTTATCAGTGCATAAGCACAGATTCCCCTGTATTGAAGGTGAAGTTTGTCAAAGTTAGCCGTGGTCTCAGGGAAAAGCCAGTCTTGAGTTTTGAATTTGGAGGAATCAATGTGGTTATCTATAGAAAGTTCAAAAGCATAATTAAACCATTTAAACAATCATGGTAATTTATCACAGAACTCTAAAAACTGACTGGAAAAATTTTAAAGAAGGTAATGTTGTCCTAACAAATTTGTAAATAAATACAAATATATTAAAGTATACAGTAGTGGTAAAGGTTGCTACCAGTACATACATTTACCATTCCACATCAGATCCTTGCAGGTATTGTTTTACATATTTTAGTTAAAACTGACACACACACACACACACACACACACACACACCTAAAATTCTTTGTTGTATTCCTCAAACTATTCTTAAACCATTTTTGCAGTGTGGCAGGGAGCATTATCCTGTTGAAAGAGGCCAAGGAAACGGAATTCCCCGATGGCAGTGAAGGGGTGTACTTGGTCAGCAACAATGTTTACGTAGGTGGTACGTGTCAAAGTAGCATCCACATGAATGGCAGGACCCAAGGTTTCATAGCAGAACATTGCCCAAAGCATCACACTGCATCCGCTGGCTTGCCTTCTTCCCATAGTGCATCCTGGTGCCATCTCTTCCCCAGGTAAGGGACCCACATGCACCCAGCCATCCACATGATGTAAAAGAAAACGTGATTCATCACACCAGGCCACCTTCTTCCATTGCTCTGTGGTCCAGTTTTGGTGGTGGACACGGGTCAGCATGGGCACCCTGACTAGTCTTCTGACACCTTTCTATCAGAACCAGCATTAACTTTTTCAGCAATTTGAGTTACAGTAGTTCTTCTACTGGATCAGACTACACAGGGCAGCCTTCACTCCCCATGTACATCAGTGAGCCATGGCCTCCCATGACCTTGTCACCAGCTCACCGGTTTTCCTTCCTTGGACCACTTTAGGTAGGTCACGACCACTGCACACCAAGAACATCCCACAAAATTTTATAGTTTTGGAGTTGCTTTGACTCATTCATCTAGCCATCACAATTGGGCCTTTGTCAAAGTCGTTCAAATCCTCACTCTTGCCACTTCCAACACTTCTACTTCTGGGACAAAATGTTCACTTGCTACTTAACATATCCCAACCACTTACCAGTGCCATTGTAACAAGATAATCTATGTTAGTCACTTCTCCTGTCAGTGGTCATAACACTATGGCTGATCAATGTATGTGTATATGTTACTTACTGTTACTTCAGATTTTACTCTACATTTCCATACTCTTTTTTGAGAAACCTAACTTTCTGTATTCATGAAAAGGTGGGACAACACTTTAGTCATAATTAAACAGAAGTATAGGCTGGAGAAGAAACACACAAATAGATAACCTGAGAGATTTACATATCAAGTACAGCTTTGTATGTTTAACCACAACTTTTTGTTTTCATTCTATGACGATGTCACCAGATTTACCAGTCAGATGGAGAAACTGAAATTCTGCTTAGGTCGTTATCTTGTGACGAGCACTAATGAACAAGTAGTTAGAGGAGGGAATAAGCAGAACTAGTGTTTAGGAGGAAACCACTAACTCTTTCATGAGCCATCAATATGTGGTTGTGAAACTCTAGTTAGCTATTAACCACACGAGTGGTTGGCGAATGTTGGCACCTGCAGATTCCTTCACTCTCTGCTCATCACTCTTCACCTCGACACCCTCAAGCAGGACACTGAGCTGAGCCCCAGGCAGGAGCCGCGACTGGGTACACAGGAAGGGCTGCAGGCTGGTCACCATGTCACCAAGAAACTTTAGCAGGATTAGCTCATCTTGAAAGCCTGACCACAGCTGTGCCAGAGCGGTAAAAAGGGGCTGTGCAAGAAGGCAATGCTGACCGTTAATCTAATTTGAAAGTCGCTTTTAAAAATTACAATTTTGGAGAAATATTCTGGCATACTAAAACTGTTGCGAAGGCATACTCTGAAAAACTACACTTACGAAAACCTGGGCTGTAGGAATTGCTGTCCTTGACTGGACTGTGTCCATGAGCTCCTGCATCCGTGCACTGAAGTCTGACTGCAGGGCTTCCGCTTGTTTTGCACATAATTTTACATCTGCCTAAAATGAGAAATGAAAAAGCAGCCTGCCTTAGAAACTACACAGTAAGGAATTACGTCATGGATACCACCTTAAACAAAGTATGAAAATGGTTTACTGTATGTACTCTTGTGTCAACAAAACTTTAATATGTAGTAGCCATGTACTACAACATGTTGTGCTGATGTAAACAGTACAAGCCACACAGTAAGGCTGTTGATTTATATGAGTTCTCTCACTGTAACTCACCAAGATTGTACTCAAGAAGGCCTCGTGTTGGCGAACGTTGTAAAGTGCCTGCTTCACAAGGTCGAGCGGCACGCTGCACTGTGTGGGGCCTAGCTCGGCGTTCAGGAGATGTTCCAGGAGAGCTGTGTACTGGTAAGCCATGTTCTGAGAGGCCCTGAGCTCACATTCAATGTGCTGTGTACTGCTGAAGATGGTCTCATTTAAGATAGCAGGTACTACAAGTGGTTATCAAATTAAAAGGAGAAAAGACCCATGAATAAGCTTCTTGTAATGGAGCAAAACATAACTTAGGGACGGCTTCATATGCATTGACTAAAATCAACTGCTCTTATGCTTTATGACACTATACTTTGCAAAACAGAAACTGGTTTTTTTCCAAATTATAGTTTGAATAGGAAAAGTGGACTGGTGGCTCAATGGGTAGAACATCCAGCTGGGATGTGGCAATCTCCCAGTTCCAATCCTGCCTCTGCCAACAGGTGTAACCCTGAACACTGAATGGCTGCCCACTGCTCACCAAAGTGATGGGTTAAATGCACAGAACGAATTTCCCTGTTGCGAAACTGATAAAGGATAAAATAAGTAATCAAGACAAGACTGTTAGTCACAAGCTTCACAAATAAAACAGCTTCAGCTGTATTAAGTAGAAAAAAGGAGAGAGGTCACTTGTACGTCTTTGTGTCAACAGTAATAAAATAAGGACAATGGAAGGTGCGGGGAGGAAGAAACCAGGAAATGTAAAGTGACATTTGCTTCTATAGTTACACACACTTCTATAAATACACAAGAAAACATTTATACACTACATATACACATTTGTCATCCGAGTCACTTACTGTGTGTCATCTACATCCGTTTTAAAAACATTCAAAATTTAATTTGAGTATTATTGTAAATTGATAAAACCTGTGCTTGTCATTAATCTCATCTTGACACATAGCACTCACACACTCCTTGATGCAGGACCGAGCATTCAATCTGCAACACAATTAAATATTTTCTACTTATTGCTATACAGCTGTGTTTCACGTAATCACCAACAAATGTGCAATTATGTACTTTATGTAGATAACCGCGAGTAACTGCAGGTGTGTAAACAGTAACAGGGTTTACGGTGACGCCGTCCACATCGCAAAAATACGAATAGAAATTGAAGAGGACGCAGATTAACGAAGATCATTTCGTACCTCGGACGCAAAATAAATTGCGTAGTTTAACTACGGAAATTGCGTAGTTTCGTTACAATCAACTTTGGACTGGCTTTTGTCAGTAAATTAATGTAATATAATATGATGTCTATCAATTAACGTACCTCTGTCAAGGCATCATATTTATTTTTAGAACATTCCATTTAAATTTTATGCTGGTAAAACGGGACTCGGTAATAAGCAAGAGGGACCCAGTTTTTCACAGGTGACTGGGTCCCAGGGACTCACTTTTCCAAAGCCCCATCGGAAACCCTGAGTAAGGATAGAAAAGATGGTGCTCACTCCAGGACATGTGACACAAATGTCAGAGACGTCTGCTAGTATGTGTGTAATGAGTAACGTAGGGTTGAAGCCATTCATTAATTAAAAATACATGGTAAATTCTAATTCAGTTCCTGTACATACAGTAAATCAATCGTGGCAGCAATACGGAACAGGGAAATAAGGAGTTCCATCATATCCTTATCTCAGAGTAAATACTGTATGTTACTTCCTACTATGCAATCGCAGCAGTCCGTATTGTACATGTAGGTCTCAAGAAATTTTTATTTATTTTTTATTTCATAAGCAATTGTCCTCTATTTTTTGACTGTTACTTCTCAGTACATTTAGTTATTATGCAATACTTCAGCCCTGTTAGGTAACCAAATTTGTCACTGTCCTTTTAAACTTAAATCCATAATTTGATATGAGGGCTGAAGTAAAGGGTCATATATTAACAACAAGTCATCTTGAAACAAGGCCGGTTTTGTTTCTGATATGTGCATAAGCCCCCAGTCAGAGAATGCATAAATGCAAGAATGAGAGAGTGTGTTGCTCTGATGCTCGTGTCCAGAACGAAGTTGAGGGTTCTTACAGTCATCAATGCCCTCTCCTCCTTTCTGGGCGTGTCTGTTGAAGAGACGGATTCCAGCCACGATCGCGCTCAGCTCCTCCAGCTGCTGTTGCTTCTCCTTTTTGGTATGGGACATGAGGTTCCCCAGCTCGGACTGGGCGAACACACTCTGCAGGGCCGCTGAAACAGACGTGCGGATACATGCAGAAATTTCACCTGCAGCACCAGCAGTGGCTTTTCTAAGAATATCATTTAAAACTCTTTTAAGACATTGTAATGAATCATGCTGTGATTGAGTTTAAAAGCGAACTTTTATAAACTTGTTGCATCTTTGTTAAAATTTGATTTTGGGAGAAAATAAAACCTTGTACTGGAAGACATGCATTTTAAATAGTCTCATTTTATGTACTTTGCCTAAAAACACTGATTTACAGATCCGTTTCATTTCAGATCCCTCCAATATACCAAAGGAAAGGCAGAGCGTTCGTACCAGTGGCCTCTCGCACAGTGATGATGTCTGTGGGCGATCCCATGCCGGAACGAAGCAGAACATAGCAGACGATCTTACGGTAAAGGCCTTCAAGTTCCTCACGGGATTTACCTCGGGTGTCAGTGATATCACGGCTAATTGAGACAAGCTGTGATTTAATCACACGCTCGTGCTCTTCCAAGAGCTCCCCTGAGGACAATATTACAAACCCATCATTATCTAAAAGTCTTTTAAAGTAACATCGCATTACTACATAGTGTTCTGACAACTGAAAAACATTTTGGACGCCAGGTGGCAATAGCAATATCACCGCTTTCCATTTTAGAGCTATATTTGATTGTTTATAAAGGGGATAGAACAAGTTAATCATGCTGTACGAAACATTTAGTATGGAGCAATTTTAACTTGCATCGTTTTATACAAAAGTTTACTTCTTTCTTAGTCAGAATCCAATACAGTCAAGACGCGATTAGCGCTCTACATCAAAAAAATGCCACAGATGGGTCAGATGCGCAGATTTAATTTTTCCCAGACTACTGAGACAAAGAATTATTCTTGAAATTTGCGCCCAACATTGCGGATCGACCCCTCCCCCCAGCGCCGTGGATGATATGATGGTTTGAATTTCGGATTAATTTGGTGTTCGGGTGAGCATGGCTAAAGGGAAACAGGAAATTTGAAAATTTAAAATTTACCAGTAAAATTTCCACCAAAGCGAAATTAATTCGATATAACAGAGAAGATTCTTGATGTACTCGCTGATAAACATACTTAATGTAATACAAAAACTTTCAAGTTTATATAGCCTACTGTTAAGGATAAATTGGAATATTTTTAGGGCTGTTTTATAACAAACACGTGCTATTTCAATATTGTACATTAATGTAATTAATAAATGTATTTAGTAAGACTGAATCCACCCCAGTTCAGTGCTATAAACTATGGATAAATTGTCCAAGAAGACTTTCAGATCAGCATTATGATTTCCGTCAGGTCCAAATTGTCGTTAAATGGCGTAAAAATGTCTGCATCTTGCAGAGCAATGAAATAAAGTAGGTAGTTGCTAACGTAAGATCCAACTTACGTCGTGAAGAGTAATGCATGTCAAAGTAAACCTGCATTTTGATCGTATCAACAGCAGGACTTCGCTGGTCCAGAAGCCGGTCTACACATAGCTGTAGGGACAACACGAACCAAGAGACCAGTTACTGGGCTGTGCATCAAACGCCGCAGCTCTACAATGGAAAACTGGAGATGCAACTTGTATACCTCGATTAATTTTTTGACATCTTGCTTAGTAAGAGTCCGCTCAACGTTGAATCCATTTCTTGGGTCTAAAACAACAGCTTTTACCTAATAACAAAAAGAAGCACAATTCAACAAGACTGGGACAATACAGTTATATCTGTACAATTGTTTAATACGCTACTCACCATAAATGCGACCAGTGTTTCTGAAACCACGTGACATTTCCCCAAACATTCTTGGACGATTTCACGGATAATGTTCTTAATAACGCTTTCAGCCTGAGCGCTTGACATTGCTGAACTGTAATAAAACACTTCTTGAAGTAAAACACCTGCACACTTTCTATATATATTATTTAATATATCTATTTTCTATTTCTCAGATGCAAACGTTAAGTGCGAAATTAAACGTGACCGCCCCGTTTTATAACAACGAAGAGACTATCCAAAGTGCATGGAGATGCACCTCATAATTATTTAAATTAAAGGTAATTTTCCTGACTAAGAGTACATCAGGATCCCGTTGAATTTTTGGCCCGGTTTACGTGTAGTATGCAGTGTTTCCACGCCGTTGCCACAGCCACCACGCAGTGCTCCTATTGGGCAGACCTATCTCAAACCACACCTCTAGTCTTGACCCTGCCTCAAATGAAGCAGCCACAAAGGCTTTTTCAGTACAAACCTTATCGATACAAGCACTGAATATGATTAAAACATTTTATTAAATTTGACAATACGCAATGTCACATAGCTGAAAAGGGAATACAACAGGCATTTTCGTTGGACTGAAAAAGTAATCACATAGACAACAGCATTGAGTTTACAATTTTTTTTTATTTTTTTACCGGTTACAATCAACCATAGTTTATGCTGAAATTTGTACTGTCCACCATGTGTTGTGAACTTTTATGTAGTTAGACAGTCAGCCAAATTTCATTCAGGATTAAAAGTACAACGGGTCAGATAAGTGTCCAGCCTGTTTATTGAAAACGATCGTTCAAATCTTGAAGAGTGAAAAAATTATATAAAAAAGGAAAATTTACACTTTAGGTTACGCTTATAAACACCATACATTCTATACAAATTACGTAAACTGATAAACAGTTTGTTTGACAAATATTTCTATATCTTTATCCTAACAAACTACGTTATGCGCCATTTGAAAATGTCATAACGAATCTAATTACGTCAACTGAAATATTCCAAAACCGTGTTTACGAAAAAAAAAGTCTGTAAGAATATTATAGAACTGTATCAAAAAGCCATTGCTTTTTGAAGCCCATTGAACTTGTGCTGCCACATATCTTAGAGTAGCAAAGTAAAAAAAAAAAAAAAAAAAAACTACCGTTTAACCAACTTACTGCAATACATAAAATGGCCAGGGGAGGCGCTGAAGAACATAAACAATGGAAAGACTGAACATTACAAACGTAATGCTTTGGTGTTATGGGCCAAACTTAAGAAGTCCTGTGATAGCCTACTGGTACATGAAGAAACTTCGCTATGAAGTGAGCAGTTTTTTTTTTTTTTTTAAATTATAAATCCCAGTTTTGAGACGAGAAAGTGAGGTCTTACAACATCACTGATAGGATGCAAAACTGATATGTACTTTGAATGCATGTGCCTGTTAAATGTAAACACAAAAAAAAAAAAAAAAACCCCACTCCATGCAGTAATTCATGGTCGCATTTCTGGTTGTAGCACTAACAAAAACTTGTTCATTTATAGAAAATAAATTTCTATACCAGTCGCAGAAATCGCTAAAAGGTGAGCCATCAAAATGCTTAGTTCTCTTTTAGTTACCAAGACAAGGACTGTTTAGAATCACAGAACTGGAATCATTTTGGCAACAGAGCACATGTACTAAGGTAGGAACAAGGGGAGAAAAAATAAATAAAAACTTGCGCATTAAAAAAAAAAACCAACACAGAAGGGGTGGGGGGCTTGCATCATGTTCAAGATGCGTGTTAATACATACACCGAAGTAGAAGATGAATCTTAAATGATACAAGGTAAACAACTGTCAGGTCCCAGTAATCTAAAATGACACAATTTTACTTTAGTGTGCAGTATAAATAACTTGTCATCACTGTATGAAAACATACACAAGTACTCCATGACTTTTGCATAGCTGTAACAGCCAATCACAATGAATATATAAAGACTAAAAATCAGCATTAACTTCTTCCATTTTAAAATGTTAAACTACCTGATCAAGGATGTACAAGTTTAGAAAAACAAAATACACCTAACTAGTCTGATGCTTTGCACTTGTCCCAGATTCAAGTTTATATGAATTTGTCTGCCCAAGAACAAATTAAAATGTAATGGATATTTTAGAGCGTTCAGCTGAGACATGTAAGAAAAGGCTATAAAACATTTTGAATGTTTTAATAAGTGAAGTTATTGCACTTTTATTGGAAAATAAAAAATGTCCAACTGCACAATACTACCCTGTTTAAAAACACTTCCTGAAGACAATTTGAGGCCCAAACTCCTCATATTCCTCTTGACTGATCCATGCAGCAGTGAAAGAAGGCAGGCTGGCCAGCACAGCACCCCCACTCCATACAGAGAAATCCCTGTCCTTGGGACTCGTGACCCGGACATACTCGCCCAGGTCCAGAGGTGCCATGTCCCTGATCTCGTTTTGCAGGCGCTGAGGCAAACCTGCCAACATGGTGTTCCCACCTGCAAAAAATAAAAAATAATAATAATGAAAATAAATAATAATAATAATAATAATAATAATAATAATAATAATAATAATAATAAGCACAAACAGGAGAAATAGTGTTACAGTATTCACGGGACATTTAATAAACAAACTATACAGGTAAATGCCAGCTTTGAACAAAACAATCCCTTCTGTATGGCTAGTTGCAACATGTGCTGCATGAAACTGTGTAGGGATGAAATCAAAAAGGTAGCACCAAGGCTACTCAGCTATCTTACCTGACAGCAAAATGTTTCCAACAAAGCTTTTTCGAAGGTCGATGTCACACTGAAGAATGGATTTGAAAATGCTCTCATGAATACCGTAGTGGTCTCGACCAATCAGCTCTGGTTTAAATAGGATTTCTGGTGCCCTTTGAGAGAATGAAAGGATAAAACCGAACACTCCAAAGTGAGACTTCACCGAATTCTGTGTTCATTTGCCAAAGGGTTGTACACGATGTGACACGAGTGAATGTGAGCCGCACATCTAGTCCTGTTATGCCCAGTCACATCTAAGACCAAACTGGCATTTTAAAGTGGGCAGCACCACTAAGAAAAAATCACAGGAAGAGTACCTAGAGAAAACTGGTAATTAAGGGAACTACGACAAGTAGGTTGGTGTCCGCAGCCCTGGGTCAGCAGGCTCAGAGCAACCGTACCCCTACCTGAAGCGCTCGGTGCTGAGGTGGACAACCAGGCCGTCTGGCATGGTGTAGCACGTGCTGCTGCTGACCGACCCCTCGTTGTCCTGGGCCACATAACAGCACTGCTCCTTCATCTCCCGCACGATCTCCAGCTCTGCCGATGTGTGCATGACAACACCTTGCTCCAGCAACAGCTGCAAAAAGGTGACACGTAACAGACGTCACAGTGCGAAGTACATCAATACCTCCGTTTACTTTATTCGTTATTGACGACCTCATGCAAATCTTAAAAAAAGATGGTAAATCGTGTTCCCAGTCCATCTGAAAATGTCAAGCCAATCCTTCCAAATAACATTAAAGCACTGCTGAAACACGTTTATGATCATGTTTTATGTATGACATACACCACCTCAACCTCAGACAAATATTACTTATTTCATTAAAGTATGTTATATAGTATATTTCTGTGGAGCACACAAGAAAACATTACACTGTATAGCTGTTCCATTTCCTTATATCTGTACACAGTGTCAAACATTTAATGAAATTTAAATCTGCAAACAATTTAAAGCAATAATTTGCTGTAATCAGCAGTTACTGCACTCACTGGAAGAGACTATTTTTGGTGGTTTTGTCAACCTTTTCTGTTACCCCTGTTTGCATTCTTACAACAGGAATGCAGGACAAAAACAGGTACACAAAACAGGAATTCAGAAAACAGCTCATTGCACACTGCTGCCAAGTACATTATTTTCAGTTGTGTGATTTTAATGTCTTTGGATGCATTACACATGAACCAAGAAAAATTTAAGTACTAAGATTCATGAAAAGGCAAGAACCGTTATAGTGAGAAAGGGAGGTGGGGAGTTAGAATGCTTATATATTCCTTGATTGAAAAAGGAAATCAGTAAAATCAAAATCATGAAATATTCATTGGAAAATGGACACAAAATAACCCAGGGAATTGCTGTGGTCGTTTTACAATTCACATTCTGGGAGTGAAATGATTTGATTGACAGGTGCTAAATACTCAACCTACTTACTGACAGTTACTGGTACCTTTCTCAGGTGGAGTGTGACATCAGCCCCAGCTAGGGGAAACCGCTGGACCGCATGAGGCAGACAGTAGCCCTCAAACACCGGCACACTATGGCTCACTCCATCGCCGGAGTCAAACACCATACCTTCAACATGAGAAACGAGACATATCCTCACAGTCCAAGGAGTACAGCTCAGGTGTCTTGCTTTAAATTATTCTGCAGTAAACATCCAGATACAATTAAAACCCAGGTTAAATGACTCCAACTTCCGCTGAGCCCATTTGTCAAGTGCACAACAAATACTATTGCCTTGGGATACACTTCACATTTCTTGGGAAACCATCTACAATTTAGCTAGAGATTCATAACGACTGCACAAGTAGCGGATCGATATATACGACACACCTGTGGTTCTACCTGCCGAATACAGTGCCAGAACTGCCTGCATCGCCACATATGTGTAGGGGACACCGAAAGCCTCAAACATGAGCTCAACCATCCGTTGCCGGTTCTCCCGGGAGTTCATGGCTGCCTCTGTCAGGAGCACAGGGTGGTCCTTGGGATCTGCACACAGCTGCTGGAATGCGTGGTGCCAAATCTAAAATTTTAGTAAAGATTAGGACATCTGAAGGTCCCTCATCTCGTTTTGTCTTGTTTGCAGGGAGACGGGGAACATGACATCCTGCTGCCACCAATTCACCTACCTTTTCCATGTCATCCCAGTTTTGTATGATTCCATTCTTCATGGGGTACTTCAGGGTTAGGACTCCCCTCATGTGCTGGGCTTCATGTCCAGTGTACGTTTCCTGCTTAGATGCTCCATTCATTACCTCCTGCAGAAGCAAACATGTTAACACAAATCCCACACAATGCTAACAAGGAAATGCTGGTTGTTGTAGTGATGCTGCATTCTTTAAAAGGAATGAGGCAGAATAAACACACTAAACAAGAGTGCAAGAGCACGTCAGCAGGAAACTGGCACCGACTTATTAACCACTGAGTGAAATAGGAGCAAGCATTTAATATTCTATTGTAGTGGTAATGCTGCCAGCAGACCCATCCAAATTATCTAACCCCATTTGAAAACTGTTTCCAGGGTTCACATTTAAAACATTACATAAACCAAAAATCCTTACCTCATATTTAGGAAATCCTATCACTGTGGGAAATATGGTGGTGGGAAGATCCTGATCTGCAAAGCCAGCTTTTGTCAGACCTGATCCTGTGTCCAGAATGATTGGAACACCAAAACCTGAAAACTGCAAATAAAGTTAAATACAAAAATACAAATCTAACTGGATAGCAGCAGCTTGATCTCTATAATATTCAGTACCTTGATCCTCTTATGACCTGACATTGAGCAATAGGCAATTGATACACAACTGGAGAAAGGAATGCAGATCCTATTTCCTTTAGTTACACACTGTCTAGTAATGTTTTAAAATTCTAAGTACCAGAAAAGGAAACGCCCAATCATACCTCTTGCATGTTCAAGTATTGATGAGATATATTGAATGGAGGTCCATCAATAGATCTCACTGAGCTACCATCTTGTAAAATGTTTGATTGAGCAGCTGCACTCAACTGGATGTCTGCAGCCACAACCACCTCTTGAGAGATGCAAGTTAGTGCTCCTTCTGTACATGAGAGGTCTGATTTGAGGTCTTTTTCTACATATTTCAGAGAGGTACACACAGAGTGTGTTTCTGGCTCAACAGAATCACTGTAACACTTTTCTGAGACTACAGTCCTTAGCCCATCCACTTGGAAACAATCACTCTCAGCAGTGATATGGCTTGTCAGATGTTGACTTGTTACCTCCAGTTCCTTGTTGTTATTATTGTTGGTATCACCAAATGTAACATCTGCACTCACTTTTGCAAGGTGGATTTCACCAAACTGTTTTGTTCTCTTTTTTGGCATTGGAGGACAACTAAATTCTTTTGTTAACTGAGCAACATCTTTATCTACTGGTGCCTCTTTAAGGATTGCTTGACTTATTTCAGATCTGCACATTTTCCTGGGTTTTGCCACAGGGGGCTTGTTTATCTTGTTTATGTCACCCCCACACTCAAACTCTTGATTTTCAAAAAAAGCTGCTGCGGTTAGACAGACCTCCAAGTCTGAACGCACAAGTCCACCCACATCTTCATCCTCCCTGCCAGGAGACTGGGACTTTATATATGCCACCCCTGCCTCAACACATTCCCCATCCTCTTTACGAGCATCTGCCATACAAGATGATTCTCCTTGTTCCATTCCTTCATCCTTTTCCAAGAGATTGCAAACAGAAGCTGCTTTATTTAATGAGTCACTTAAGCATACTGTGTTATGTGAGATACCATGACAAGTAGATGCGTTCTTTCCAATTTGACAATTAACAGCACCCTCTCCATAAAGTTGGTCATGGGATACTGGTGATTCACTGGCAGAATTGTGATTAATGATGCTTTTGGCATTAATGTCACTAAATTCAGTTGTGATGTCAAAGTTTTCACAACTGGATTTCAAATGCTCCTCTGGGACTTGTTTAATACTGCTTGACACAACCTGGTTGCATAGATCAGTGTCTTTAGACTGTTTCAGTTTAGAGTTCCTCTCCATAATTGAACACTTCACCACTTTCCTGCCTCTGTGCAACTTCTTTTTTAGTTGGCTCTTAGCAGTCTCCCTCTTTAGACTCGTTTCCATTTCTTCTACCTCCCGCTTCTCCTTCTCCAGTTTTTTTAGGAACATCTGTCTGTCCTTACTTGAGTCCCCCATGTCTCTTTGGTTTGACTGTTTGACAGAAAGGTTTGCAGTTTCCTCAGACTGTCTCAATTCATGGATCTTGAGGTTCTCCTCCATAATCCGTTGGTCCAGAACACTGAGGTCTCTCAGCTCCTGAAGCAAGTCTTGCTTTCTAGATGTATTGTGGCTTTTGTCCAATTCATTAATTTGCAGCATGTAATCATTCTTGTCATTACGTGGTGTAAGGGCAAAGCCCCAGGGATGACTCTCTGCAAGTTGATCACAACGGTCCTGGCATGGACCGTCTTCAAAATCAACACCAGCTTCCATCAACTCTTTGGATGACATTCCTGACTGAAAAACAAACAAGGCTCACTAGTTTGTATAGCCAATTTCTAAGCATGTTTTTTCTAGGAACCTACACAAGAAAGTCAAAACATTTGACAAAATTAGACTGACTGAAATAAACGCTAAATTTTGGAAGTCATTTTCCAATCATTTTAGAAAAACATGGCAATGGGTTCAGAAGAGAGCAGGCTATGTTTCCTCACACCTGCAAAATTGTGGGTTCTACTTCAAATCTCAGTACTGTGTGTGGTGTGTGTACTTCTCAACCAAGGTTAATGGTAAGGGCATGTGAACATAAAGCCTCCAGGTAACAGAAACGAGAATTGAAAACAAACATTTCATTCTGAACTGAGTAAAAGATTTTCAAATTAGTGGTTTTGACCATACCAGGCTAATCTGATTATCATACTCCCATAATGACCAATGCTTGTTTGGGTCAGATTTCAACAGAACATTCAGCATCTCTTCCTGGGCAAGCACATTCTCTTCTTCCTAGTATGCAAAAATAATGACCATTAGAAGAACTGACTTTTGAAAAACTTATTTATATACCCCTACGATATATGACAACAGCTTATAAAGCAAAACACAATTGTGAATAAATTTAACTTGCCTCTAAAATTTCAGCTGTGCGGTCTAGAATTTCTTCAACTTGTTGAAGTCCTTCCTGTTCTTTAATATCCCAGTCACTCAGAGATATTTCAGCCACAAAGTTAGACAACCTATAACAAATTCAGCCTTTCATTAAATCTGTACAGTCTTCTAGAGTTCTAAGATCAAAGGACGAAGATTACCTCTCACTACCATCCGGCTTTGTGATGTGAAAGTCGTACGTGTCCCACAGAAGAGTAGGATGACTCTCCATTGAGGCGTTGCTGTTTTCCTGGGTGTCTGTTATGGTGCTGGAGAAGACGTTGCGAATAGGACTGAGTTCAGAGTCTCCAAAGGTGTCTTGGGCTTCCAGAACACTTGGTCTCGTCTGTGCACCCCCCACAATGATTGAAGATACGTGATCCTCCCCTGAAGAAGATATTGGAGAGCTGGCATGCATCTCCATTTCCACAGATGCATCTTGTGATTTGCTGCTTTGGGCCTGATAAGACTGCTCGGACACAGGTGGGTTTTTGAGCAGGTCACGCTGCACATTTGGCATGATGGTGACTGTATAGGACTTCTCAAGGTCCTCCACAGGCAGGCTGAGCCATGGATTTCTGGGCAGCACAGCAGAACGCTTTACCTTTATTTTAAAATTAAGCGAGTCCACAGTTACCTTTGGACTTATCTGGATGCGTGTGTTTGAGCTACCTCCCACATCAATCTCTTTGCACTCCTCAGAATCTGACACACTACTAAACTTTTCCTCATTAATTTGGGGCTGCTTTGTTTTAGGCTTGAAGACCTCTCGGCTAGATAGCCCGTCCCTCCCAGGCCCCGAGTCAAAGCGAGTGCTTCCTGCTCCATCAAACCCGGAGTCGTAAGAGCTCAAGGAGGGAGGTTTAGCAGACACATGACACATACCCGGGCTCATCTCTGCAAGCGTTTTATGGTGCAACCCCTTGATTTTTTGAGCATCTTGTTCATTACCACCAGGAAAGAGACCACATCTCAGATTACTTTGTCTGCTGTGGACATCCAACATGGAACTTCTGAGGGGCTTCTCTGCGCAGTGTGAGCTTTTGGGCGTGTTCATTTCTTTATTTGCTTCTGCTCTCCCTGTTTCCAGATAAACTGGATTCTTCTTGTTGGTCCTCAAAAATTCATACTGCCATTGTAGAGCCAGCTGTAGGTCATTAAGAGGTACAGCACTATTGGAGGTTAAAAGCTTTCTGAGAACCGTGCACCTGAAAAAAGGAAACAAATAAGACACCCGTATCAATTTTTCTTGCACACTGCAACAAGTTTTACACCCCAAATGGTTGTTACTCAGGACATTATGAAATAAGGAAAAAAAAGTCTGTCCATAGACAACAGAATCTGATTATCACTGGGACACCAACCTATGAGATAGCTGCTTCCCATTTTGTTGCATCTGAGGGTCAGGAATGACATTAGCAAGATGTGCCAGCTGGACCAGCTCCTCCAGCTCTGGGGATGGGTTCCTCCTCAGGAAATTACTGCTTTCTTGCTTCCAAGGTGACATGCCTCTGGTCCGCACATCTTGTGCATAGTGCAGTTTGGGCACACGGTCACAGCTGCCACTCCACAGAAGATCTTGTAAATGGTTCTCGCACAACACAGCCTCATACCATGTCTTGGACTGATGCACAGATATACAACAAAAACAGGACACAAACCATTAACAAAAGATGATTCATTTACCCAAAACAGCACATCAACAAGGTTTGCTGGGGAACACCTAAAAGTAGGAGTTGTTTACTTTGTTGTAGTAAAGGTAGAAGTCAGAGACTGCTTGGAGTGTCTGCTGTGGGAGCTGCACAGCAGCACAGAATCTCTGCTTCACGTGTTCCAGCTCTCCAACCCATTCTGCCTGGGCTCGGACCTCCCCTGGTGGCACAGTCTCAGCCAAGGTGTGGATCACATCATCAGCTCGACGAACAAGTGCCTGGCAAAGTGACCCCCATCAGCATTTACAACATCAGGAAAAGCCTGACACCAACTTGCATCACCACATGGTCACACAATACCCTCACCATGGCTGGTGTGTAGATGGAAACCTCAAACTGCAATTTCAGACTTTCTGCTTTTTTGGCATCCTTGGCCATTTCAATCCGGTAAGGCTGGAGCTTCTCCTGTTGCATTTTATTGATCAATTCATTAACCTGCCAAAGGGAAAAAAAAAAAAAAAAAAAAAAAAAAAAAAAAAAAATTTGTGACAACTTAAAAAAAAATTTTTTTTTTGGTAGAAAATTAAAAAAAAAAATAAAAAAAGAACATGGGAAAAACATTGTAATTTTG
>JABJVR010000306.1:0-21463 GCA_025773905.1 Chitala chitala | reverse complement strand
CTCTCTCTCTCTCTCTCTCTCTCTCTCTCTCTCTCTCTCTCTCTCTCTCTCTCTCTCTCTCTCTCTCTCTCTCAGCTCTTTGGGCAGCTGCCGAAATTTAAGGACGGTGCCTTGGAACTGTACCAGTCCAATGCCATTTTGAGACATTTGGCACGCAAGCATGGTATGTTTCTACTTGAATAATGCTCTTCTGTTGTAGATACTTTATTCATTCCCAAGGGGAAGTTCTGTCCCTGGGGATGCACTGTGTGCCCATAGCTTCTGCATGCATCTACAGAATTCTGTGCTCCACCCCATCCACAATTTCTGTCTTGGGACTATACTAGGTGCCTATTTTTAAGTCAGACTCTCTGAACAAGTCATTGTAAAACACGTTTCAGGCGGGGTTTGTACACTTAAATATGCTTTCTGTTGTCTTGTGGGGCAGGGCTTTATGGGAAGAATGAGAATGAGGCTGCTTGCATCGACATGATGAACGATAGTGTTGAAGACCTCAGAATCAAGTACCTCCGCATGATCTACCAGGAATATGTACGTAACAAAGACTCCTTTGAGTTGGTGTGGGTAGCCAAAGAGGATATCGTCTGCTATCTCATATGATCAAAAAAAAAAAAAAAATCCCTGTCCTGAGGCAGTAATCTCAGTCACAGCACAGGGTTTGGTTGGTTGCTTCTTGCTTGTGGGTGTTGCAGTGTCAGTGTTTACCTTCCCTTTCTGGTGCACTCAGGAAACTGGCAAAGAGAAATACATCGCAGAGCTCCCAGATCAACTCAAGTACTTTGAGGCCATTCTATCCAAAAAGAAAGGAGGATTTCTTGTTGGGGACCAGGTAAACCATCTTTCTAAACATGATTATTCGTATAATGCACTCATCTCATCCAGCGATTTCACTAACACACATACTACATGCTTCAAGAAGTAAATTAAGTGGAGTGAAATGAACATTACCCTGTACATAGACCAGAAAGAATGAATTAATGTCTAATATTTTCATCCATGCTCTATGAGATCCGCTGTCCAGGAAACACACAGGAAACGCATTAAGAAGCTACAGTCTAAGTCAGCAGTGAACTGTGCTAACATCCTTTAGTACATAATATGTTACGCAGTGTTACACAATCCGTTTTGCTGTGGTGCTGCATTTGATGCAGTTTTTGTACCTTTTAATACTTATTTGATTGCTTGTTTCTGATCTATGGGGCTTGTGCTCAAAGACCTGCAGGGGTTGATTTCTGTATGTATTCAGTCTGACACAATGGCTTATTAACCTGAATCGCCTTCAAGTCCAACCTACTGTCATTCAGATTCTACCTTTCCATACCTGTATCCCATCGTGAGTCACTGGGACTAAACTTTAATACCCTTCCTGCCTGACAAATGGAGAATTATCATTTCTTTAGAATGTCTGCTGTACTAATAACACCGTCCTATTGCATTTAGGAGTTTAATTACGCTTTTCCACAGTACTATACCATAACGTACCATGCCTGGGTGCTCCCAACCCCCCCCCACTGCATTACTACCTGACCTCTACTGTACCTTGCCATGTCAAATGGACCCATCTCATGAACATGAACCAAGCATGCTAGGCTTCGCCCTCAGGCATGTTTGACTGCATTACAGAGAGGCGATTGCCAAGGCTGCTTCTGTTTTTGTTTGCTGAACTGCAAGCACCAGATTTAAATTTCATTTGAAGTGGGGTTCTTAGTTTTGTGTTAAGTTCCAATCAGGAAAGAGTATGCAAAACAGGCGTTGTGATGGCACTGTTTTGTTAGGAGTGCACAGGGATATTAGTCCTCAGGAGGAGTGTGTGGCGGGAGAGAGAGCAGTCAGAAATAGCGCTGCTCAACTGAGTTGGTGCCAGGTGTTACATTATTTTATTAAAGCTTATAAAGTGTATAAACCCCTCCAAATTATAACACACACAAAAAAACTACAACTGACACGATGAAGAGCCAAAAGAACTTTCTCAGTCAAAGGAGAAAATACAAGGTGCCATGGAAAGGTTTCTGCTTCTGGATTGGAAACGGCATGTTGAATGTTTGACCAAAGCCTGTATCTTATTTTTTTTATTTAGTTCAAAATGGTAAGTATGCGGAGCTGTTACATTATAACTGCAGTGTTTTTATTAGCACACAACAAAACTTGGTGTCAGGAGGAGTGTGAGAACAGAGCCAGAGTGGCTGGTAATAGTACGATCATCAGAAATGTCTCAAAATGGCCTCTGAATTATTTAAAATAACACTACAGTGGCAAATGACATGGTGTTGGCTGTTTGGTCTGAGTAGAAAATGCTACACGACTTCGAAGGCGGTAATTTGGAAAGGAAGGAAAATGGGTTTCGGGATGCATCTGCAAATTTGGCAGGTGTACGAAAAGTGTGGGGTGAGTGATGCAGCTGTTCAATTGATTTTATTTGGGAGTGACTTTTTTTTTTTTTTTTTTAAACCTGTTAAAACTCACATCTGAGTTAATATTTAACAAGTGCCATTACAAAACATTACAACCTGCACAATGAAGAGATGCTGAGAAAATACTCAGACTCTCATACAAAAAGTTGTTGATGTATTTTCAAATTTAGCAGACATGCAGCTAAACAACACCGATCTTTCATTGCATGTAAGTAACAATGAAAACTCCATTTTCACAAGCCATCATGTACGATTGTGTCACTGATTTTACGAGTCTGTATTAATATGCCCCAAGTTAAACAGCGGCTTTTTCTGAGCAGTATTAAGTGTGGATACGACTGGGGCAGAACCAGCATTTTTCAACCCCTACCCAGTCCTGGAATTTGTTTAGCTGTGTAATGTGGCATTGAAGACTTATCTCAGCCTGGTAACATCCCAAGTACCTACCAGCTCAGCCGATTGTAAAAAAGGGTTGTTATAGGCAGACTCCTAGATCAGTTCACCCATGCTGTAGGTAAATGCATGTTTCAAATAGAAATTGTACTAATCTCTTCATGACACGTGTGATAAAAGAACTATTGTAAGTGCTCATTAGACCAGTACATCTGTTGCAGGTTGCATGTGTATTAAATTGTAGGCACATGAGAATAAGCGTGAACAACGGGGCTAACACTGACTGCCTTAAGGGCTTCTGTTCTGCGGTATTTAGAGCCATGTTGTAATGAGTCTAGTTTAAGTATTGAATAATGTGGGCTTTATCTTTCATACTTCAAAGCAAAACAGGATGAAACACTTTGCAGTCTGTTTTTAGCCAGCAAATCATTTTACAAAACTGGACTTTTATGGTAAAGGCTGAAACCATTTAACATAAATCAGTATCATAACACATTTCCACTGTAACTATTTGTGTCGTTGGATTAAAACTGTTAAAAAAAAAAAAATGACCGCATTATGGGAGTAAATTCTGACACTTGAGTAGGTAGAGCCATGAATTCATCCCCAGTGGTGAATGACTGTGTTATTAAGGTTCATTCATCTGCTGGAAACTGACAGCAAAGAATTTAAGATGCCACAGCTTTCCAGAATTCTTTTTGAATGAGAAGAAATACATCACTGCAAAAGTAAATGCATGTAAACAAATCTCAGTGCTGTCTTTGATGGAGATGGGCAGTTTAAGAAGGTTATTCAATTTGTTGATAAAAAAGCCCTGACTGTGAACTCTGGTGTTTGATTGTACCTTTGTTTTTATTGTACAGATTTCCTTCGCAGACTACAACTTCTTTGACTTTCTGCTCGCTCAGAAGCTTCTCGGTGGCTGCATGTGCCAGGACAAATTTCCATGCCTGAAGGAATACATGGCCACCATGGGAGCCCGTCCCAAAATCAAGGCATACCTGGAGTCTGATGCCTACAAGGCACTTCCCCAGAATGGCAATAACAAACAGTAATTTGAAAGATGGATTTTTTTTTTTTTTACGTGTTTTTTTTTGTTTACATGTTAAGCAGCTAACGTTTTTCTCAAAAGATTTGCAACTAGTACTGTCTTTTCTATAAAACTCATTTGTCCCATGGATTTACTGATTTCCTAACAAGCCATGAAAATGTGCTAATAAATGATACTTGTGATACTGTTTTTGTTTGTTTTTTTTCTGTTTTGCTTTGTATATGACCAATATTTATTTAATGTTTTAAAAATAACTTTTTAACGTTTGCATTTCACCCATCTATTGTCATAACATTTTGATAATGCTTCACTGGAATAGTCAGAATGGTTTCTCTAGAATAAATTGTAAAGGAGTGCAAGTTTTTGAATTTTCAGGTAACTGAAACAAGGCAATACCTTCCATTTCATTGTAACTACAGTAGAATGATTGAAAGACAGCTACTGAGCTCTTATGAATTACCTGGATTTCTGCATTTTAAAATATGGGCAGATCATAAGGTTACAGTTATACGGCGTTAACCTTATTACAGTAACAGCTAGGCTTTCCTGTGTTCATTCAGCGGGAAAAGTTGTCAGTCAGTAAATAAGTATAATGACCCCACCAAACTGCCCTGTGGTGGGTTGGCACTCTGCCAGGATTGTCCCCTGCCCTGCACCCTGTGCCTCCTGGGATGGGCTCCAGGCTTCTCATGACCCTGAATTGGACCAGCAATATAGAGAATGGATGGACCTTCACAAAACGTTCCTCTAGCTGCTGATCACAACTGGTATTTCTGAAAGGTACAAAATTGCTTCCTTGCCACTGTAAAGCCATTACAAGCACTGGGTGATGGCTTTTCTGTTGCCTGTGACAGTTCTATTGGTTTAATCGGAAACATCTTAAAACTGGTCTCACGGCAATGAAACAGTCAAGGTGGAAAATACACACACATAACGCGAGTAACCGGCACAGAAAGTGCAGTTTAACAGCCGCGTTTTACAGGCGGCCAAGTGACGATAGATGTAGTTTTAGGTCGTTTATGCTGTGACAAATTATGCATTCTTCTCGATAGAATTCTTAAAATGAATCAGCAAATAAAATTAATTGCGAAACATAAGTGCTTCTTAATTTTCTACTTTTTTGGGTATGTCAAGTTACATATTAATATGAAACCAATTTGCGACAAATATTGCAAATTATCGCACTTGATCTTGCGCAGCCGAACAACCCAACCCATCTTCTAAAAAACGAACATATTTAAAGATATTGCAAAATATTACCTGTTATTTCATCGCTGATCTGCCTTCTGGAGACGCGTTCGTTTTCCATCCTATTTTAGGGCCTCAATTTAAGCCAATCCAGCGGGACCACAGTAAACAAACCATGCTTTGGATACTGGATTCCTGTCGGGGCTGCTATTGTGAAATATTTGGGTAATTTGTACTGTTGCGGTCTAAATTTGCTGAAGATGCAGCGCGATGTCCGCGAATTCATCATCGATCGATGATTCGAATCAATCAATCTGTTTATTTATTTGCTTGTTTGTTTATTTATTTATTTATTTTTTTACACATACACAGGTGGACAACGGTATTTGTTGTAGTAGATTGGTGTTGCGTCATTTTAATCTTACCACCTAGGCAATAAATGGGTTTATCGTTGCTAATAGTTTACAGCTGTTTTCAAAAAAAAAAAAAAAAAAAAAAAAAACCAGAAACAAAACAAACAAGCCACAAGAGAACGATTGGAATAGGCCCATGCTTGAGGTTTGTACTTGTATCATGTTCAAACTTACACCTGTGCCACTAAAGGCAACACTCACATAAAACTGCAGGCTGTCATCTGCAACACTTAAAAACGAGTGAATGTTGTTGGATTTAATGGGTTTGCGGGAATTAAATCGTGTAGCTCAGCGTTTATTTGTCTGTTTATTATTGATTAACTAATTATTGAGTTGTACATCGTTCGGCACTAATGAACCCCGTCTCTCCAACTAGCGTTTCTCCCATACGTCAACGTCCAAGCCGTGAGATGCGCAAATAAGCCTGAGAATGAATTACAGTACTGCACAATGCCGCAGCGCTGCAAGGTAACGAGGGCTTCTGGCTGACTGACACGGCAGAATTGTTAGCAGTCGAGATAGGGTTACTGTAGGCTTTATGACCCCTGTCAAACGCAGTCTCGGATCTGGCAGAGAGGGAACGGGAGCAAATTGGATATATATGCCCTTCCTCGGCAGCATGCCTAATTCGTCTTATTGCATTTTTGACGGAAAAGATCTCACCAAGTCCGTCCGCTTTCAGCATGCGCTGCCTGATTAGAATTCAGACATGGTCTTCCGCCATAAAAGTCGTGCTAGTCAAGTCCCCGTGGCCGAAAAACAATTATTTGCATTTTTATGCATCCGATGATAATTCGGACGCGCTACGCCTAAATGAAGCTTTTCACTGCAATGAGAGTGCAGGAGATGTGGGGGTTAATAGTGGGTAAGGCGATGGACTAGTTACAGGAGCTCCACGTCACTTTTCACGCAGACGATGGAGTTCACAATAGCGCATTAATGCATAAAAAACAAGTTAGAATGTATTGAACGGCTTAATCATTATATCACCTTCCGTTTATTTCTTACATTAAAATATTCATCAAGTACCTAATAAAACGAATAATACGAAAATTTTATTTGTCTGGCATTTTTGCTGTCTTCTGTGATGCCAGGCCGCAGCCTCATACCTGGAGAGCGCATTAATTTTTGAAACTCAAGCACGCCTCATCCGATCTCAATCAGCACAATTTACTGCAGCATTAAAAGTAATTTTTCACCGTACCCAGTGTGCCAGTCGACGTGAATGATTGTTGAAAACAACAATCTGGATTTTTTTTTTTATACTTCTGGCTTTAACAGTTTTTTTTTTTTTTTTTTCTTTTTTCTGAACATTGAACGTATATTTTGTTCAATGTTAACGAACCAGATTAACTTGTACACACAAATTTAATTAACAACACCGAAATATTATCACAAAGGTCATTACAGTATATTTCAAAACATATAATCGTGCTTTAGTCTTGCAGAGGTGAGAAAATGTCCGTGTCGTATTGTATTCATGGTTAGACTGATCACTTTTCTTGAATTTTATTATTTTTAATATTATTCAAGTGAAAATGTCTCTGCGATGTACTACTTCTGGCCACAAGGTGTCAGGCTCTCCATTTTAGGTACTTGTTGACATCTTGTCTAAAACTCAAGAAAGATTAATATGTAGTATATTTTCTTCCGTTCTCAAAGAACAGCCATATGCCCTGTGCAAATACATGCTGTTTCGTAATTACACGTGTTTATACACACATATATATGTTGTACTGCTTGAATGGACATTCTAGAATTACCATTTGCCCAAATTTAACTTCTGCAAACATGTATGAACTATGAATTGGTCAAGCAAGTTAAAGCAGTTGTTTGAACACGTATTTATGTCCCAGGTCCAACATTACAGTGTTCACAATATGTTTTGTGACAGACAAACCCACAAAAAGCATTGCAAATGGACCTCCTGTAAATACAACAGCAATTGCAAAGCCAGAGTTCCTTACAATCACAATAGTTTTTGATTAAAGGAATCACACACTGTGTAATTTTAAAAGCAACTCTCTGGCATTTTTCTATTTCATGCTCTCCCTCGAGACCTGCCGCTGTGTGGTATTGGAGAAACATTTGGGGAAAACTTAAAAGTTTTATTTCATTATTCAACAACAAACAAACTGAATTAAATTATTAAAACAATCAGACTTTGTAAGTAGGGAGGGTCTGTCATTTTGTGTAGTACAGAAACATCGCAGATTACGTTACAGTCACTTTGCAGAGCTAATCCTGAAGGAACTGCTTACAAATAGTCACATTTCATGAGGCCGGAACACACCAAATTCCCAAAACAAATCCATGCATGGAATTGGAGTGATGTGATTTAGCAAACAGCAGTAAAATTTTAATCAAAATGAGAAAACACTGCCAGCATATAAGCAGATGGATACACAGTTAATTTACAAGTGGCAGTGCAGAGAGGCACTGAAGCAGTCAGGTGGTCTAGAAAAAAAATATGAGTGTCCAAAAAATTGTTTATCAAATGCCAGATGATGGATGTTCTAGATGGAAATACTAAATACACCTTAATGAAAACTTTCATCATGATAATTAAAAAGCCCTGTCTTTACCGCGGTGAGTTTGTCCTCATTAACATCAGCCCTGGTGAAGCTCAACATTGGCCACAGCGTGTCCCTCCAGAATGATTCCTAAGTCCACATCCAACTTCAGCTGTCTCTGCTATGAAGAGAATATCATATCAACGTTCACATTGCAGAATTGTAATTATAATTACAACTGCGGCCCTGTGATAGGCTGGTGCCCTATCCAGGGTGAACCCTCACCAGGCTGCCTGGGATAGCCTCCATGCCACCCACAAACCTGGGATAGCCTCCAGGCCACCCACAAACCTGTACACTGTAAGTGGTTGAATAATGAATGAATAGATGCATTACAATTGAAGAATATTATAGGTCCTACCAGTTGGGAAATGGAGCCCTCTAGTGTCTGATATGATAATTTTGTTTACATTATTAGTGATTTACAGCAGCAAGATAATTTGTTGAAGGAATTTGCTCCAACCTGTCGATAGCCATTTGAGCAGCAGGAAGGTCATAACCTTAGCAACCTGAAAGTAGTTGTGTACCTGCAGTTCCAATTCTACCTTCAGAAGAATAAAAATATCTCACTTTTGTTGTACTCTCTTAGAACAGGAGTGTAAGATACATACTGTGATTAAATATATAGTGACCACCTTCCCAGGTGCACTTTGTGTAACACCAGTGGCCATCTAAAGATTGCAGTAACATGTGTTTTAGAGAAGCAACATGATCTGGGAAAAGAAGACACATTCTGAAGAGAAATATCAGATTTTTAAGTCAAAGTGGGGATTTAAGCCAGTTTTAAATCTAGGCTATTCCTCTAGCTGTTTATCCATCCATTATCCTAACCGCTTATTCCTGGTGAGGGTCGCGGGGAAACCTGGAGCCCATCCCAGAGCACATAGGGCACAGGGCAGGGGACACCCAGGGCAGGGCACCAACCCACCACAGGGTACACACAATGACTGTGGGAGGAAACCGGAGAACACCCACCAAGCACAGGAAAAACATGCAAACTCCACACACACAGAATTGAACCCGGCAGCCTGGAGGTGCAACGTGACAGTGCTAGCCACCACACCACCATGCCGCCTTGAGAATATCTTAGTATTTTATTTTAAAAAATCATCTTTAAAAAGATCTTGTCTCTATTAGCAACCGTCATTGTTTTTCAGTTTACTATCAGAGGTAATAGTAAGTAAGGGAGGGTGGGATTTTAAAGTTCAGCCTTAGTTACTGAAGACATCATCTTGCATGCAGCCTCAAACATAAAGTGTAAAGATGTTGCAATCTGAAATCTAATTCCTTTTCTGAAAACAACCACCAAAGAAGAATTTGGTAAATGACACTATCTGTCAAGTTTTATAAAGCCTCTGAACAGTTCTTCCAAAAATGATTTTTGACAGTTACAGTAATGTCACACACCAGCCTGCACATACTATACACTTGCCAGAGAGTCTGTGTTACTGCTCTATGAAGCTGAGGACTTGCATCAGTGCTCACAATTACACTTACACATCCACACTTTGATCATTGTTGAACAGGTGCTACAAGGTCAATGCTTTAAGCTCAGACTCTAACACAATGATCTTGATCACTGCTGAAATCAAACCTATTGTGGAAAAAACACATGGGGCACCTCTTAGCAACAGCAGCCTTTTAAACGTACTGCACAGATGTGCCTACTGCACAATATCTGCTGCTAGCAATTTATTGAGTCCCTTGTTAACTCTACCTTCTGCATTCATATGGTAACGGCGACCCAAACGTTTCAGCTTTCAGCACTGCTACAGTAAACTCCATTACCTATTTTTACATTTAAAATGCTTAAGCTATAATGGTATGTGATGTGCAACGTAATGGCTCAACGTAAAGGTCAAATTGTGTGGAAGAAAAGGTGAGATCTCCATAAAGCTATTGACGTGGCCTTTTTATATTGACCTCTGTCCCGAATCATTTGGTAGTTACTCAAGTTCAGATTTAAATTGTTGGCTGATGTTTGAGTGGTTTTGTGGCTGTGCTTTAGATGTTTTCTCTTTTTTTGGGTGTGTTCTAGACAAAAGGACTTCCATCACTACAGCTGGTGTGTATATAGGTGTAGGTACCTTTTTTTTCCTTTTCATTAGCCACTGATTTGTTCTTCCCTTTGAGAAAAACTGTACATATGGGGAGAGTTGGTGCATATATAGACAACTTTTGCATTTCACTATGGTAACAAGGTCGAAGTGTCTCCTGTAGTGAGTGGTGTTGCTTCTAAAAATTTTAATAAAGGTCTGAAGTTGCTATGATCAGGTGTGTTGCTAGGGTTGGTGTCACCTGGTGCGGTAAGAAAGTCCCACCCCACCCCCCAACTGAACATTTTTTCTTACTGACTGACTGAGCCAATTTCCAAAGATTTTCTAAGATGCATTCTGGGGGTTGGTGTCACCTGATTCGGTTCGCACCCCCGCAGCGACACTATTTTTCATGATCACGTTTGTACAAACTTAAATGCTTTTTTACTTGATCCCTAAAAGTCTATTGTAGAAGACCTTGTTTGGGTATAGAGTCATTGTTTCACATCATTTTAAAAAGAACCCAAAGGCAGTTTTATACCTGGGTGTCCAGTTACTGCATTTAGCTTTAGATTTATTTGTCTACCTGTCCACTTCTGGCTTATCTGAGATGACAAATGTAATCATAGGTTTGTTTAGTATAACAACTTTCAGAGCTTTTCCATAGATTTTTTCATATAATAAATATGGGTACACTGCCTGTGACCGCGATAGCACATACCTCATGGGAAAGGAAAAAAAAATGCACACAAAACAGCTTATTAATCACCCCTACTTGTTGGCGAGGGCCTGCAGTGTGATACACGGTCTTGCTGCGTATGCACTCCCCCCCAACACAATAGTACCGCGGTGAAGATAAATCACACTTGTTAGCATGGCAACAGTACATCACAAACAAGTCTATTGCTACTAACCGAAATGACGTGAATGAATTTGGAAAGAAAATGCTTACCTACTGGATTACTATGACTTCTGAGACACAAGTAATCGTCTAGATAGGCGCCACGTAGGAAACCTACAGGCGAGTAGCCTATTTCATGGCTGTTAATGGTTGTCCTTTTTTAAATACAACAACAACAACAACAACAATAATAATAATAATAACAATAATAATTATTATTATTTATTTATTACCCCTAACTCACTGTGGTTGAATACTGCAGAGTATTCCATAAGGATCAGCACACCGTGTAGTTTAACATCGCAGTCGTTTGTGGCCAGTAAACACACTCTTATCAGAATGCACTGTTTTCATTTTAATTATCGGCACCTTATAGTGGTTGCGCAGCCTGATCACGGCTCCCTTACGTCAGGACGCGAATGACAGCCATGTGATTAATTCTGTGTTGATGGAACGTGAGTAAAGCAAAGCCTACACTCCGAAACAGGGACTGTCAGCTTCCATCTGCTATTCTGTCTTCGCTTTTCCTTCATAAATTTACAGAAAAGGCAATAAGGGACCCACTTTGTCAAGGCTAATTCCCATGCGCTGGACCTCATCTCGTCTCTGGGGCGTTCCTGAAACAGTTCTACGGTTTATGCCTGATAAAGTCGCTTACCAGTGTTTTGTAGTTTTAAGTGTGAGCACCCCGCAGAAAACCAAAGTGTTAACTGCGCATGAGTCTATTTTGGGAAAGTGTCGTGAATTTATAGATCCTAAAATCAAGCCACAAGAGTTTGTGACACAAAAAACAATACTATTGAGTTTATTATGATCTTATAAATTGTAAATGGGTCAGATATGCAGTACCTGACAAAAGAGAATAAGTTCATTCAACACTCACTGATTTACCAAATGACTTTTGATTTTGACTAAATTGCTTTCAAAAGAGGCTGTAGTGGTTGTAAGGTGAAAGACTACAGACGTAAAAGGACAAGAGGGTCAAATGCCCATGAAACGAAACGTCCTGACAGCAAACTGTGAAAGCTGTTGTAACGGGCAGAGGGTGCTGATGGTATTGAGCTGTCCGGCCTAATCCACAGAAGGTCACTTGGTGTATAGTTTCGCCCCTGTGCTCTACCGTAAAACAAAGCAATCATGAGGAAAGTGTGGGGAACTGTCAGCACCTACTTTCTGCAAACCCCATCCAGAAAACGCTCGGAGTAAAGTATTAAAATTCAAGTCTCGAACTACGAGCGGTGGGTTTTTATAACGGCAAGTCGGACGACTTTCACTCAATTTTTAATGATGTAAAGACCTAAATAAAGGTGATATGAGTTCACCTCGCGGGGTGTAATAAAATGTACTTCAGCATGTAATTTCATGTACATCAATATTTAAAAGGTATATTGAAAAAGTCAATAAAAGGCACCTCTAGGACTGTGTTTATGGATATTCTTTTATACTTAATATTTTATGCGTCTTAACTCCCCAAGGTGTGCTTTAACATTTACTTTCAGTTTTGTCCCCTATAACCCTAGACTAACCTGTTTTATTATCTCATTTCAATTTATACAAATTTTCAATGAACACTGTCAACGCAAACGCAAAAGGCATGCATTATAAATGGTTAATATATACCAGTTAAAATAAAACTGGGAAATGCAAAATACTGAACTAAATAGCTCCAAAGAAAAAAAAAGACTATAACAATTAATAGAAGAATATCTTATATTATGCCTGTATACCTACGATGTCCAGACTCTGTTAGTTAAATCTCCTCTCTCTATTTGTACAGAAGAGCTGCCCCTCCCTCTCACAGAAAGTACGCTTCCAGCTCTGCACCCTTTCCGTTCCTCTGCACAGAATTCTCAGGTTAATTTAATCAGCTGAAGTTTTCAGTTGTTTCATAACTTAAATGGAAAAATACTGCTGTATCGGCCAGATTTTATTCAGTTTCTTATCAGATTTTATTAACTTAGATTTTTTGGAGAAATGAAGGAGATACTCAGAAAGTTGCAGAAGATAGATAAAAAGAAATTAATTCCTAAATGAGTGTAAGATTGCTTTCTTCTTTTTCCCCATTATGATAGGGATTTAATTCTACCAGTTGATGTAACGGCTAGTATAGTTTCCATTACAATAACGCATTTGAATCATTTATAATATTTTAGATATCGTCATTTTTTCCAGTGCCTTTATAGTCTGATTGCATAATGTCATGATCATCCGCAAATACTTTCTCAAGAACTCATTGATTATACACTTTATGGCGCTGAATAGCATCAAAAGATATTTATCATATAGTCAAAAATCAAACCCACCTTAATTCAGAATTGGAAAAATTATTCACAGGTTTGTTAAATATAAAAAAACTTACATAAATGCCATACATAAATAATCACTTTTATTAAAAGAAGAAGAATTCAACAATCATAATTATTTTTAAACTGGAATTGTGCATCTGTGTGTGTGTGTGTGTGTGTGTGTGTGTGTGTGTTGGGGGGGCTTTAAAAACTGGTTTGATATTTCTTGTGCTGATCAGTATTTTATCCAAAGGTAAGTTCCTGTCACAAAGACTAATGTTCACAAGACGTTATGGCTCACATGTGGAACATTCTTGGGTGGGGGCGGTGGTGGACGTGTAAGGACGTGAAGATGAAGTGTCTCAGCTTCACTGCGTACATGGAGCAGGGGAGTGGACGTCAGCATGCTGCAGAAACATAGACAGGGAAAGTTTTAAAGTGTGACCTTAAACAGCGTGAAGCGCTGAATAGCAAACACTAACTGTACACACTGCTAATGCGGTTACTATAAACTGGCTATGACAAGTGAAAAGGCTGCAAGCATTTCAATATGTGTAGTAAAATGAACACTTTATTGAGTTAAACCTGTTTAATTGACTGAGAGGCAACCTTTACAAAGCACGACATACCTTAGTAAAAAGGATAGTAAGAGGAAGCACGTTACTTATTTATCTCAGAAAAAAATTATGAAATGAAAGACACCCCCTCCTGATTCTCTGGGAGAAGTTTTACTTCTCAGTACTGTATATGGTCACAATTCATCACTCAAAATTTAAAGACATTTTGTCATATGATGCTAAAAAAACAGAAGCTATTCCTGTTGGGGGGGGCACTCCTAGCTCCCGTACAGAAACCACCATGGTGATGTGTAAACTTTGTTAAAAGACTCAGGCGTTATTGAAGCCCCCATCACAAACAGCTCTAGCCACAGAAGCACACAAGACACCTGGATTCCGTCATCGCCTCGGTAACAGTTCTGAGCTGCCACAGCACGTGCGGCCCCTTTTTCAGCGAACTTCGGTGAATCACGTGATACACGCCACTCTCACAAGCTGAGAGTATCACATGTTCGCAGTAAAAATAACAGTGGGGAAAAGCTGCCTGTGCTGCTTCGAGATATGGAGCCCATCCATAATCATCTCCGTAACACTGCGGACGTCCCGGCTTGGTTGTACATAATCCTTAATAGGACTCATACTGAGTACAAATTCAGCAGAAATGGAGATCATTGCAGAACTGATGGTACCATCCTTTATAATACTCTGGTACCACTAAAGCTTAAAGCAAGTAGGAGTATTGAGTGATGTCATTCATCCGCTGGTTATTTCATTATTATTATTGGTTATTATTTTCCTGCTGGTCTAAATCAGACCATACAGACACCGTAATTCCACCCAGCAGGGGTTACAAAGCCCAATAATCCTGACAATTTAATACAATTGTTTGGGTGTGTGTGTTCATGTGCGTTGGCAGGAGTGGGAGAAGTTTTGTGGTTTGTGGCAAGTGCTCTGATAGGCAGAAGGTCCATGGTTACAGACTGGGGAAAACACTGCAGTAAGATAAGTTCCTTCGAGCAGTGAATGAAGAAGATAGAAAGGATGATGGAAGACATACATTAGATCACTCTGTGTAAACTCAGGCTGAAGGTAACTTATTTTATCACAGCTCATCAAATCCTGTTTTTTTAAAACTTGTTTTGACTCAGATTTTAGCTAAAGCTGCTGGGGCTGCTGCTGTTTATGTTATAGACCTGGCTTCAGCTTTAAGAAGCTGACCAAGCCACAGGATTCTCTACAGGATCTGGAGAAAACGTGTAAGACTGAGACATCTGGATGAAAGGGTTCAGAAAGTCTGTTTTTAAAAACTAGCTTCCTTCCTTTTCGTTCATGACTATGAGTAATAAAAACAAAATAACTTGACAAAGCAGCAGGTGAATATGAAGCTGATGCCAAAGCAGTCCTGTGATTGGATGATACCTGGACAGCATTAGAATGTACAAACTTTTTGATTGAATGACACCTGGCCAGCTTTGGGATATAATTTTATGATTGGATGAGCCTAGCTTACCTTGCCCCCAGTGGAGCTGGCTCTGCCTCATGCGCTAGCATTTATATGCCTACATGTAATTGTGACTGTATTATTTTTCTTTTCTTGACATCAGTGGTTGTTTCTGTGTTGCTGAGTGAATATCCATGGAGTGTCAGCTCCCTACCCAACACAGCTGTCTCTCACAATGACTACTATCAGATGTTGAGGTCAGACTAGCAGACAGACTCTGCCTTCCTGTCAGCTCTGTGAGTTTTCAGTCTTGATGGGAGAGCAGTGGAGTGGACATTTGGAGCACTTCTGAGCTGACATTTGTCCTTTAAGTCGACAGCATGTAATAATGTCAATGTTGGGTTGGCAAGCACCAAATTAACATAATTTTCTATTGTAAAAGGAAACAAATCAGAGCAACAATGTTACACAGATGAGTGAAAAACAAACAGCAGAAATATTCAGACTGAATAAGAAATGAAAAATTGCCTCATTTAAAAATTGCTGCCAGAACGTGGTTCTGCTCTTGCTAAATTTTCTATAATGGCTAAGAGAACAGCAGAGATGTGTGTTGTATAGAGTGGTAGCCCATTTTAATCTGAACATCTAAGGAAACAAGGAGCCAGAAATTGACATTGCAATTAATCACTGGGCAGAACAAAGAGCCACACACCGTGGTCAAGTGTGCTGGTTTCTGTGCTGCCAGCTTTAATCTGCACCAATGACAATTCATTACGCGGCTGCTGACCGCCTCCGTAATTCACAGCCGGCAGATCCAAGGTGTTGAGCGAGGAATCCGTGCTTTGTCGACAGCTCCCACGGACACCGTCCCATTTGAGGCTCTTAAGTTTCATCCGCTGAGATAATAAATTTATCACCTCTGGATCAACTGAAGCATTTGGCAACTCATACCAGTCATGTCTCAGTCAAGTCATAACACTTCTTAAGTCCAAGAGCAATCAAGCTCTCTCTGATTCATAGAATGACATTCAAAGTTTTTACTTACCAACAGAAAACAAAGACTCTCGATAGACAAGATTTCAAAACCCATTCTATGCTGTTATTGAGTGGTACTATGAGTTATTAAAGTAATCGAAAACAGTAACAGAAAGTAATGGGAAGTGTGTTACACCAGGAAAGCCTAAGTGCCTCCTACATGACCACGACCGCTGGGCCTTGAAACCTCATCTCACTCATCTCTTGATAAAAAGAAATGAAAAACAGAAGCTGAGTTAAAAAGACATAGACATCCACAAGACCTGCACGCAAACAGAACGTCGAGCCTTCAAAATCCACCACTGGCTGATGAAGTCACTAAGTGTGCACTGTAATAACAGTTTTCTTCCTGGGTAGTCTGGGATTTGTAGTCTCACCTATGGCAGTGATCTCAGTTCAACCTGAGAAAAGCAGTGATTTCCCAGAAGTGGGACCAAACTAACTTGTAGGCAGCAGAGTCCCAGGTTGTCTCTGCTTGAAGGACCACGGCAGATGGCCGGTGGGCGTGGACTCTGCTCCTGTTGGATACTCACAGTGCATTAATGAACGAAGGTAACTGCTTTTGATGCCTATGCATTGTGTTTAAAATGCAATAAATAGATAATATCCTCACTTAGTAAATGCACCATATTACCAAATTAATTACCATATTAATGTATTGAGCTTTCTCAGGACATGGTTACTCTACCTGTCAGAATTAAGTAAAAGATAACTAGATCACATCATACTTCTTAGGCTGTAAACTCTTTGAGTGGTCACATTCCTTATTTCCTCTGTGGTGACATTACCTTTAAAATGGCTCTTCTGCTTAACAGATTTGTCAGCCCCCCACACACATTAGTATGCAGTAGTATTACGTACCTATCAGCAGCTGGAAGGTACCATACCGTTTCTTGTTAATTTTACAGCATGTGTGCTTTTTTGCCCATGTAGATATCCAATGTACAACCAGAAGGAATATCCTCTCACTTTTAAAGGCTTTCTGTTGCTATGTCTGTCCAGAGGTGCTCAGACTCATATAAATGCAAAGGACTTGGATGAGGATGGAGGGTCAACATGCAGGTTAACTTTTCTCCATCACAGATGGCATGAGGGGAATATGTATGTGAACCAACGCTAAGACTCCTTGCCCTTCAGCAAATCAGAAGCCACGGAATTTCAATTTCAATTAGTATTAAAACGACATAACCACATCCAACAGCGTCCCACAATTGTCATTATTAACCAAATGAAAGTGATTTTAAAAAATCTACAATCAAGAAAAGCTACTTGAGGAAAAATGGCCAAATATTTAGAAAAATAATTCAGCTGAATGAAAGACTCAAGATGAATCAATTTTGACTATTCAGTATAAAATATTAAGACAAATTTAAATGGTAATCTGTTTCATTACACTTCACCATTGGTTTGTACTTTGTTAAAATGTATCCCATCAGAGCAGTGGTTCATAAAGAACAAGTCAATTAGGAAACATTTTTATTCTCCATGTAGCCTTTGAACTTACACAGAAACTGACAATTTATTTTCTAATTTGTTATACTGAACATTACTAAAGGGATTGAATTAAATCAACCCTAAAAGAGTTCAATCTGGTCAATTCTGACTCTTTTAAAGCTAATTAAAAATGGCAATCTGTGTTGCTGAACAAAACTAATTATATCAGAGACTTGTGTTCACAAACAGGTTCTTAAAAGTTTTCCTCAGCAAGACTCTGCATTTCGACAATGATTGTTTTTGTCGCTTGTTGAAATGTGCCCGACGCTTGGTGGTTCTGCTTACTTCCACATCTTCTCCTGTGTATGTTGAAAACTCACGTGCCACACACAGCTTTTACAAGACAGGAATGGCAAATTTGTTAGTTTCCTTTGATGTAGTGTTGCTCTGTTGTGAACCTTCACCAGCAACCTTCACATCTTTTGCTCTGTGGGTGATGTCATAAATGTGGTTTGACCAGAAAGTTAAATAAATAAGAGCATCAGACCCCCCTGGTTCTGTGATCTGAACTCCAGTACCTGGAAATTTGTGTTTCTGTGCTGAACAGGAAGTGTTTCTCGTTAGCGAGAGTGAATGTGAAATTGATGGAAAATTTAACAGCTGAAGACAATTGTACTCTACTCTTCTGCTCTGCAAATTTGTGTTAAAACGTATCATTGCTCTTTCTTATCTTCTAACATCAACAGTCATTCAAGACATCCCATAATAGTCTCACAGCATTTAATTCATGATTTTTTAGCAAAATTCCCTCTTTGATAAGATATTGTAACTTTGTATTCATTCTTTTTGTTCTAAAACCTTTTGTAATATTTCATAATATACCCTTTACCGTAATATGTGCTTTTAGTAAGACATAATATATGTGACTCACTGTAATTCAGCTGTTTAAAAGCAATGTGACATGAATGTTGTGTTCTTACTGGTAGAAGAAAAGGGAGTGGAAGAAATAAAGAGAAGAGTCAGTCAGCGTTGACAGAGTGGAAAATCCGTCAGCACGTTCCCAGCTACTGAAAGTCATTTCACCTCTGACCTTCCCCATTTTGAATAGCATCTTTGCAACATTTTTTTCATCTGATGGAAACATATTGGGGGCAAAATACCATGGGAAACAACTGCTGCATAATGAGACCCAGTTGGCACACTGGTCACTGCCTGTTATGTCCTGTTTTGGACAGCGAGTGGGTGTATTCCCAGAGCTAGCCACTGCTGGCCTGATGCAGTACCTAATGTGCAGTAAAGCTGTATCCGGGGAGACATGACTCCTCACCATGACGATGTATTACCACATACTAAGGAGCACCCACATAAACACATGCCCTCGCCATGACACGCAACACCACGCATTAAAATGCACCCACACAAGTGCAAACTCCATGCCGTGACTACGTAACTCCACATGCTAAAGAACACCCGCATGAATGCATGCCCTTACTGTTACAACACAATAGAGCATGCTAAAGTGCACCCACACAATGTCGACTCCTCACCATCACTACGTAACTCCACATACTAAAGAGCGCCCACATGGATTTACGTTCTTATGACAGCTGATTATCAAGTCATAAGGAGCACCAATGTAAATGGTGGTGTGGTGGTTAGCACTGTCGCCTCCTACCTCCATGGCTGGAGTTTGATTCCTGCCTTGGGTCTGTGTGTGTGGCGTTTGCATGTTCTTCCTGTGCTTGGTGGGTTTTCTCTGGGTTCTCCGGTTTCTGTCCAAAGACATGCAGGTTAGGTTGATTGATGTCTCCAAATTGCCCATTGTATGTGTTGGTGTCCTGTGTTCTGGGATAGGCTCACGGCTTCCTGTGACCCTTATGTGGAATAAGTGGTATAGAAGATGACTGACACAACCCATCCAAAACATATCTGAGGTACCAGACACATAATTGTAACCAATCTTTAAAACTCAGATTCAATGTCTGGTCAACATTGGCCACTAAAACAGACCTCACCAGGACCACCCTAAACTTTCCCCAGAGGAGTATCAGTGCAAAAACATTATCAAACTCTTGTTTATGAGTTTAAAGTAATGTAGTGTCTTCCATAATAATTTATAATAATCCTGTTTTGGTTTAACATCCCGTCAATGTATGATGTATCAAGGTCATTCCCTTGCAAAGCCACAGAACCAGACAAAGAGTAAATGGGAGATTTATTTTGGCTCAGTCAGAGCTGTGACTTTCAACATGAAATGCGTTGTTGTGATTCGCATCCAGAGTTCTTCCAGTTAAACATTCAACTACTTCTCCCGCTGGTAGTCATGTTGTAGAGAAATTCTGTCAGCTTGTGTTGGATCTCCTTTGTTCCTCCGCAGAGCACACAGGGCAGTGAAGGGATGTCGGACAGGAAGAGAACCACACTAAAAACACTGCATTGTAAACAATGGCCACCAACATGTTTGGAAGGTGGTAGGAACAGGTTTGTGAAACATTATTAGTTGCCTGCAGAACACCAGTGTCACCATGACCTTATGAGCAAATCTTTTCACTCAACATTCTTCAGTCCTTTTTTTTCCTTTCTTAAAATGTTCTGATTGTTACCAGTTTAGAGTGGACTGCAAGACATCAACAACACAGTGCCAACACCAAGCAGATTTTTTTGTCTTTTTTGCCAGCATCAAAAATACATTTAATCACAAATGTGGCACTTCTATGCAAACCAAACTTTATGCAAAGTTGGAGATGCAAAACAGGGGTGTAATAGCAATGAAGTGTATTTGTGCCAACTGGGAGGTTAAGGGGAATACTTACCAATCATCCCTACAAATGGAGTGTATGTTGCCTAAACACAGAGAACCACCTTTGCTAATGGCATGAACTGGGCATGAGCCAATATCTGTCAGTAGGTTGGTATTTATCTACCTCATTAAAGATCCTGGGGCATCTTGGACAGCCATGTGCTGGACGTGGCATTCCAGCCTGGGCGGGGTAAGAGCAGATTAATCACTAACCCCTGCAGTGATTTGTATGCCTCATTATCTTCTCTTATATTCCCATTTGGAGCATGAGATTATATAAAAAACACACACTGTGTGTGAGTGCTTTATGTGTATATATAGACAATATATTTGCTGACTGGGTACTAAGATCAATAACATACTTTGCTTTTTATTCCCTATTTTAAACCACAGGATTCTGATCCTCTTTGCCACAGATTATAAAAACAGACTATACTAAAATATGGGGGATATGTTAGAGCAACATTTATCCCTTTTAAAGAGTTACTACATACACCAATCAGCCATAACATTATGACAGGTGAAGTGAATAACATTTATTGTCTCGTTACAATGGCACCTGCAAGTGGGTAGGATATATTAGGCAGTAAGTAAACATTTTGTCCTTGAAATTCATGTGTTGGAAGCAGAAATAATGGGTAAGCATAAGGATAGTGTACACTTTGGCAAGGGCCAAACTGTGATGGCTGGATGACTGGGTCAGAGCAGCTTCAAAACTGCAACCTTTTGTGGGATGTTCCCAGTCTGCAGTGGCCTGGACTTACAAAAGTGGTCCAAGGAAGGAAAACCAGTGAACCGCTGACAGGGTCATGGGCGGCCAAGGCTCACTGATGCACGTGGGGAGTGAAGGCTGGCCTGTGTGGTCTGGTCCAATAGAAGAGCCACTGTAGCTTAAACTGCTGAAAAGCTTAATGCTGGTTCCAACAGAAAGGTGTCAGAACACAC